>JAWDGP010006490.1:0-29170 GCA_033675545.1 Elysia crispata
CAACTACAACTACAACAACTACAACTACAACTACAACTACAACTACAACTACAACTACAACAACTACAACTACAACTACAACTACAACAACTACAACTACAACTACAACTACAACAACTACAACTACAACTACAACAACTACAACTACAACTACAACTACTACAACTACAACTACAACTACAACTACAACTACAACTACAACTACAACTACAACTACAACTACAACAACTACAACTACAACTACAACAACTACAACTACAACTACAACAACTACAACTACTACAACTACAACAACTACAACTACAACTACAACTACAACTACAACAACTACAACTACAACTACAACTACAACAACTACAACTACAACTACAACTACAACAACTACAACTACAACTACAACAACTACAACTACAACTACAACTACAACAACTACAACTACAACTACAACAACTACAACTACAACAACTACAACTACAACTACAACTACAACAACTACAACTACAACTACAACAACTACAACTACAACTACAACTACAACAACTACAACTACAACTACAACTACAACAACTACAACTACAACTACAACTACAACAACTACAACTACAACTACAACAACTACAACTACAACTACAACTACAACAACTACAACTACAACTACAACTACAACAACTACAACTACAACTACAACTACAACAACTACAACTACAACTACAACTACAACAACTACAACTACAACTACAACAACTACAACTACAACTACAACTACAACAACTACAACTACAACTACAACTACAAAAACTACAAAAACTACAACTACAACTACAACAACTACAACTACAACTACAACTACAACAACTACAACTACAACTACAACAACTACAACTACAACTACAACTACATCTACAACAACTACAACTACAACTACAACTACAACAACTACAACTAAAACTACAACTACAACAACTACAACTACAACTACAACTACAACAACTACAACTACAACTACAACTATAACAACTACAACTACAACTTTAACAACTACAACTACAACTACAACTACAACAACTACAACTACAACTACAACTACAACAACTACAACTTCAACTACAACTACAACAACTACAACTACAACTACAAATACAACAACTACAACTACAACTACAACTACAACTACAACTACAACAACTACAACTACAACTACAACAACTACAACTACAACTACAACTACAACAACTACAACTACAACTACAACTACAACAACTACAACTACAACTACAACTACAACAACTACAACTACAACTACAACAACTACAACTACAACTACAACTACAACAACTACAACTACAACTACAACTACAACAACTACAACTACAACTACAACTACAACTACAACTACAACTACAACTACAACAACTACAACAACTACAACTACAACTACAACAACTACAACTACAACTACAACAACTACAACTACAACTACAACTAGAACCACTACAACTACAACTACAACTACAACAACTACAACTACAACTACAACAACTACAACTACAACTACAACTACAACAACTACAACTACAACTACAACTACAACAACTACAACTACAACTACAACTACAACTACAACAACTACAACTACAACAACTACAACTACAACTACAACTACAACAACTACAACTACAACTACAACAACTACAACTACAACTACAACTACTACAACTACAACTACAACAACTACAACTACAACAACTACAACTACAACTACAACTACAACAACTACAACTACAACTACAACTACAACAACTACAACTACAACTACAACAACTACAACAACTACAACTACAACAACTACAACTACAACTACAACTACAACTACAACTACAACAACTACAACTACAACTACAACAACTACAACTACAACTACTACAACTACAACTACAACTACAACTACAACAACTACAACTACAACTACAACTACAACAACTACAACTACAACTACAACTACAACAACTACAACTACAACTACAACTACAACAACTACAACTACAACTACAACTACAACAACTACAACTACAACTACAACTACAACAACTACAACTACAACTACAACAACTACAACTACAACTACAACTACAACAACTACAACTACAACAACTACAACTACAACTACAACTACAACTACAACAACTACAACAACTACAACTACAACAACTACAACTACAACTACAACAACTACAACTACAACTACAACAACTACAACTACAACTACAACAACTACAACTACAACTACAACTAAATCTACAACTACAACTACAACTACAACTACAACTACAACTACAACTACAACTACAACTACAACAACTACAACTACAACTACAACTACAACAACTACAACTACAACTACAACTACAACAACTACAACTACAACTACAACTACAACAACTACAACTACAACTACAACAACTACATTACAACTACAACTACAACAACTACAACTACAACTACAACTACAACAACTACAACTACAACTACAACTACAACAACTACAACTACAACTACAACTACAACAACTACAACTACAACTACAACTACAACTACAACTACAACTACAACAACTACAACTACAACTACAACTACAACAACTACAACTACAACTACAACTACAACTACAACTACAACTACAACAACTACAACTACAACTACAACAACTACAACTACAACTACAACTACAACAACTACAACTACAACTACAACTACAACAACTACAACTACAACTACAACAACTACAACTACAACTACAACTACAACTACAACTACAACTACAACAACTACAACTACAACTACAACAACTACAACTACAACTACAACAACTACAACTACAACTACAACTACAACAACTACAACTACAACTACAACTACAACAACTACAACTACAACTACAACAACTACAACTACAACTACAACTACAACTACAACAACTACAACTACAACTACAACTACAACTACAACAACTACAACTACAACTACAACTACAACAACTACAACTACAACTACAACTACAACAACTACAACTACAACTACAACTACAACAACTACAACTACAACTACAACTACAACTACAACTACAACTACAACTACAACTACAACTACAACAACTACAACTACAACAACTACAACTACAACTACAACTACAACTACAACAACTACAACTACAACTACAACAACTACAACTACAACTACAACTACAACAACTACAACTACAACTACAACTACAACTACAACTACAACTACAACTACAACAACTACAACTACAACTACAACTACAACAACTACAACTACAACTACAACTACAACAACTACAACTACAACTACAACTACAACAACTACAACTACAACTACAACAACTACAACTACAACTACAACTACAACAACTACAACTACAACTACAACTACAACAACTACAACTACAACTACAACTACAACAACTACAACTACAACTACAACTACAACTACAACTACAACTACAACTACAACTACAACTACAACTACAACTACAACAACTACAACTACAACTACAACAACTACAACTACAACAACTACAACAACAACTACAACTACAACTACAACTACAACAACTACAACTACAACTACAACTACAACAACTACAACTACAACTACAACTACAACAACTACAACTACAACTACAACAACTACAACTACAACTACAACTACAACAACTACAACTACAACTACAACTACAACTACAACAACAACTACAACTACAACTACAACTACAACAACTACAACTACAACTACAACTACAACAACTACAACTACAACTACAACAACTACAACTACAACTACAACTACAACTACAACTACAACAACTACAACTACAACTACAACTACAACAACTACAACTACAACTACAACTACAACAACTACAACTACAACTACAACTACAACAACTACAACTACAACTACAACTACAACTACAACTACAACTACAACAACTACAACTACAACTACAACAACTACAACAACTACAACTACAACAACTACAACTACAACTACAACTACAACAACTACAACTACAACTACAACTACAACAACTACAACTACAACAACTACAACTACAACTACAACAACTACAACTACAACTACAACTACAACTACAACTACAACTACAACTACAACAACTACAACTACAACTACAACAACTACAACTACAACTACAACTACAACAACTACAACTACAACTACAACTACAACAACTACAACTACAACTACAACTACAACAACTACAACTACAACTACAACAACTACAACTACAACTACAACTACAACTACAACTACAACTACAACTACAACTACAACTACAACTACAACTACAACTACAACAACTACAACTACAACTACAACTACAACAACTACAACTACAACTACAACTACAACAACTACAACTACAACTACAACAACTACAACTACAACTACAACTACAACAACTACAACTACAACTACAACAACTACAACAACTACAACTACAACTACAACTACAACAACTACAACTACAACAACTACAACTACAACTACAACTACAACTACAACTACAACAACTACAACTACAACTACAACTACAACTACAACTACAACTACAACAACTACAACTACAACTACAACAACTACAACTACAACTACAACTACAACAACTACAACTACAACTACAACTACAACAACTACAACTACAACTACAACAACTACAACTACAACTACAACTACAACTACAACAACTACAACTACAACTACAACAACTACAACTACAACTACAACTACAACAACTACAACTACAACTACAACTACAACTACAACTACAACTACAACTACAACTACAACAACTACAACTACAACTACAACAACTACAACTACAACTACAACTACAACTACAACAACTACAACTACAACTACAACTACAACAACTACAACTACAACTACAACTACAACAACTACAACTACAACTACAACTACAACAACTACAACTACAACTACAACTACAACTACAACTACAACTACAACTACAACTACAACTACAACTACAACTACAACTACAACTACAACTACAACTACAACAACTACAACTACAACAACTACAACTACAACTACAACTACAACTACAACTACAACTACAACTACAACTACAACAACTACAACTACAACTACAACTACAACTACAACTACAACTACAACTACAACAACTACAACTACAACTACAACTACAACTACAACAACTACAACTACAACTACAACAACTACAACTACAACTACAACTACAACAACTACAACTACAACTACAACTACAACAACTACAACTACAACTACAACAACTACAACTACAACTACAACTACAACAACTACAACTACAACTACAACTACAACAACTACAACTACAACTACAACTACAACAACTACAACTACAACTACAACTACAACTACAACTACAACTACAACAACTACAACTACAACTACAACTACAACAACTACAACTACAACTACAACTACAACAACTACAACTACAACTACAACAACTACAACTACAACTACAACTACAACAACTACAACTACAACTACAACTACAACAACTACAACTACAACTACAACTACAACAACTACAACTACAACTACAACAACTACAACTACAACTACAACTACAACAACTACAACTACAACTACAACAACAACTACAACTACAACTACAACTACAACAACTACAACTACAACAACTACAACTACAACTACAACTACAACAACTACAACTACAACTACAACAACTACAACTACAACTACAACTACAACAACTACAACTACAACTACAACTACAACTACAACTACAACTACAACAACTACAACAACAACTACAACTACAACTACAACTACAACTACAACAACTACAACTACAACAACTACAACTACAACTACAACTACAAAAACTACAACTACAACAACTACAACTACAACTACAACAACTACAACTACAACTACAACTACAACAACTACAACTACAACTACAACTACAACAACTACAACTACAACTACAACAACTACAACTACAACTACAACTACAACAACTACAACTACAACTACAACTACAACAACTACAACTACAACTACAACTACAACTACAACAACTACAACTACAACTACAACAACTACAACTACAACTACAACTACAACAACTACAACTACAACTACAACTACAACAACTACAACTACAACTACAACTACAACTACAACTACAACTACAACTACAACAACTACAACTACAACTACAACTACAACAACTACAACTACAACTACAACTACAACAACTACAACTACAACTACAACAACTACAACTACAACTACAACTACAACAACTACAACTACAACTACAACTACAACTACAACAACTACAACTACAACTACAACAACTACAACTACAACTACAACTACAACAACTACAACTACAACTACAACAACTACAACTACAACTACAACTACAACAACTACAACTACAACTACAACTACAACTACAACTACAACTACAACTACAACTACAACAACTACAACTACAACTACAACTACAACAACTACAACTACAACTACAACTACAACAACTACAACTACAACTACAACTACAACAACTACAACAACTACAACAACTACAACTACAACTACAACAACTACAACTACAACAACTACAACTACAACTACAACTACAACTACAACTACAACTACAACAACAACAACTACAACTACAACAACTACAACAACTACAACTACAACTACAACTACAACTACAACTACAACTACAACTACAACAACTACAACTACAACTACAACTACAACTACAACAACTACAACTACAACTACAACTACAACAACTACAACTACAACTACAACAACTACAACAACTACAACTACAACAACTACAACTACAACTACAACTACAACAACTACAACTACAACTACAACTACAACAACTACAACTACAACTACAACTACAACAACTACAACTACAACTACAACTACAACAACTACAACTACAACTACAACAACTACAACTACAACTACAACTACAACAACTACAACTACAACTACAACTACAACAACTACAACTACAACTACAACAACTACAACTACAACTACAACTACAACTACAACTACAACTACAACTACAACTACAACAACTACAACTACAACTACAACTACAACAACTACAACTACAACTACAACTACAACAACTACAACAACTACAACTACAACTACAACTACAACAACTACAACTACAACTACAACTACAACAACTACAACAACAACTACAACTACAACAACTACAACTACAACTACAACTACAACAACTACAACTACAACTACAACAACTACAACTACAACTACAACAACTACAACTACAACTACAACTACAACAACTACAACTACAACTACAACAACTACAACTACAACTACAACTACAACAACTACAACTACAACTACAACTACAACAACTACAACTACAACTACAACTACAACAACTACATTTACAACTACAACTACAACTACAACTACAACAACTACAACTACAACTACACATAGAACTACAACTACAACAACTACAACTACAACTACAATTACAACAACTAATACTACAACTACAACTACAACTACAACTGCAGCTACAACTACAACTACAAATGTACAAGTACAACAACTACAACTACATATCTACAACAATTAAAACAACTACAACTATAACAACTTAAAACAACTACAACTACAACAACTACAACTACAACTACAACTACAACAACTACAACTACAACTACAACTACAACTTAACTACAACTACAAACTACAACAACTAAAGTAACTACAACTACAACTACAACAACTACAACTACAACTACAACTACAACTACAACAACTAGAACTATAACTACAACTACAACAACTATAACTACAACTACAACAACAACTACAACAACTACAACTACAACTACACTTACAACTACAACTACAATAACTACAACAACTACTAAATCTACAACAACTACAACTACAACTACAACTACAACAACTACAACTACAACTACAACTACAACTACAACTACAACTACAACAACTACAACTACAACTACAAAAACTACAACTACAACAACTACAACTACAACTACATTTACAACTACAACACAACAACTAAAACTTGAACTAAAACTACAACTACAACAAGTACAACTACAACTGCAACAACTACAACTACAACTACAACAACCACAACTACAACTACAAATGCAAGTACAACAACTACAACTACAACTATAACATGAAACTACAACTACAACAACTACAACTACAGCTTCACTGGAGCAACAATACTACAACTACAACTACAACTACAACAACTACAACTAGAATTAGAACTACAACTACAACTACAACTACAACTACAACTACAACAACTATAACTACAACTACAAAATTTTGCTTCTACAACAACTACAACAACAACTACAACTACAACTACAACAACTAGCAACTACAACTACAACTAAGTACAACTACAACTACAACTACAACAACTACAACTACAACTCACAACTACAATGCAACTACAACTACAACTACAACTACAACAACTACAACTACAACTACCACAACTACATCCCAAACTGTCTTCACAACTACAACTACAACAACTACAACTACAACTACAACTACAACAAGCAATACAACTACAACCTACAACTACATCAACTACAACTAACAACTACAACTACAACAACTACAACTACAACTACAACAACTACAACTACAACTACAACAACTTCAGTTGCCAACTAAACAACTACAACAAGTACAACTACAACTACAACTACAACAACTACAACTTTTACTACAACTACAATAACTAATCTCTAACTACAACTACAACAACTACAACTACAACTAAAACTACAACAACTACATGCAAAACTACAACTACAACAACTACAACTACAACACTACAACTACAACTACAACTACAGCTACTGCTTCTAACCTACAATTTCAACACCTACAACTACAACTACAACTACAACAATTACATTTACAACTACAACAACTACAACTACAACTACAACTAGGACTTCAACTACAACTACAACTACAACTAAAACCATAACTACAAATACTACAACTAAAAGTACAACTACAACTACAACAACATCTAGAACTACAACTACAACTACTAGAACTACAAGTACAACTACATCTACTACAACTACAACTTCAACTACTACAACTAGAACTACAACTAGAACTACAACTAACACTACAGAACTATCAACTACAACAAGTACAACTACAACTACAACTACAGTAACTAATACAACTACAAACTACAACTACAAATACAACAACTACAACTACAACTACAAAACTACAAAAATTACAACTACAACTAGAACTACAACAACTACAACTACAACTGCAACTACAACAACTACAACTACAACAACAACTACAACACCTACAACTACAACTACAACAACTACAAATACAACTACAACTACAAAAACAAAAACTACAACTACAACTACAATTACAACAACTACTCCTCGACTACAACTACAACTAAATCTACAACAACTACAACTACAACTACAACAACTACAACTACAACTACAAATACAACAACTACAACTACAACTACAACAACTACAACAAGAACTAAAAAAAGTACAACTTCAACTACAAAAAGTACAGCCACAACTACAACTACAACAACTACAACTACAACTACATATACAACAACTACAACTGCAACTACAAATCTTACAACTACAACTACAACTACAACAACTACAACTACAACTACAACTACAACAACTACAACTACAACTACAACTACAACAACTACAACTACAACTACAACTACAACAACTACAACTACAACTACAACTACAACAACTACAACTACAACTACAACTACAAACATTTACAACTACAACTGCAACTACAACAACTACAACTACATTTACAACTACAACAACTACAACTACAACTACAACTACAACAACTACAACTACAACTACAACTACAACAACTACAACTACAACTACAACAACTACAACTACAACTACAACTACAACAACTACAACTACAACTACAACTAAAACAACTACAACTACAACTACAACTACAACAACTACAACTACAACTACAACTACAACAACTACAACTACAACTACAACTACAACAACTACAACTACAACTACAACTACAACTACAACTACAACTACAACTACAACTACAACTACAACAACTACAACTACAACTACAACAACTACAACTACAACAACTACAACAACTACAACTACTACAACTACAACAACTACAACTACAACTACAACTACAACTACTACAACTACAACAACTACAACTACAACAACTACAACTACAACTACAATTATAACAACTACAACTACAACTACAACTACAACAACTACAACTACAACTACAACTACAACAACTACAACTACAACTACAACTACAACTACAACTACAACTACAACAACTAAAACTACAACTACAACAACTACAACTACAACTACAACTACAACTACAACTACAACTACAACAACTACAACTACAACTACAACTACAACTACAACTACAACAACTACAACTACAACTACAACTACAACAACTACAACTACAACTACAACTACAACAACTACAACTACAACTACAACTACAACAACTACAACTACAACTACAACTACAACAACTACAACTACAACTACAACTACAAAAACTACAACTACAACTACAACTACAACAACTACAACTACAACTATAACAACTACAACTACAACTACAACTACAACAACTACAACTACAACTACAACTACAACAACTACAACTACAACTACAACTACAACTACAACTACAACTACAACAACTACAACTACAACTACAACTACAACTACAACTACAACTACAACTACAACTACAACAACTACAACTACAACTATAGCTAACCAACAACTACAACTCACAATTACAACTACAACAACTACAACTACAACTACAACAAGTAAACCAGTAACTACAACTAAAACTACAACAAGTACAACTACAACTACAACTACAACTACAACTACAACAACAAAAAAAAAACAACAACAACAACTACAACAAAAACAACAACAACTACAAAAACTACAACTACAACTACAACTACAACAACTACAACTACAACTACAACAACTACAACTACAACTACAACTACAACTACAACTACAACTACAACTACAACTACAACAACTACAACTACAACTACAACAACTAAAACGACAACTACAACAACTACAACTACAACTACAACTACAACAACAACTACAACCACAACAACTACAACTACAACTACAACTACAACAACTACAACTACAACTATAACTGCAACAAGTACAACTACAACTACAACTACAACAACATCAACTACAACTACAACTACAACAACTACAACTACAACTACAACTACAACAACTACAACTACAACAACTACAACTACAACAACTACAACTACAACTACAACTACAATTACAACAACTACAACTACAACTACAACAACTACAACTACAACTACAACAACTACAACTACAACTACAACTACAACAACTACAACTACAACTACAACTACAACAACTACAACTACAACTACAACTACAACAACTACAACTACAACTACAACAACTACAACTACAACTACAACTACAACAACTACAACTACAACTACAACAACTACAACTACAACTACAACTACAACTACAACAACTACAACTACAACTACAACTACAACAACTACAACTACAACTACAACAACTACAACTACAACTACAACTACAACTACAACTACAACTACAACAACTACAACTACAACTACAACTACAACAAGAACAACTACAACTACAACTACAACTACAACAATTACAACAACTACAACTACAACAACTACAACTACAACAACGACATATACATATAAAACTACAACTACAACTACAACTACAACTACAACAAGTACAACTACAACTACAACTAGAAAAACTACAACTACAACTACAACTACAACAAGTACAACTAGAACTACAACTACATTAAGTACAACTACAACTACAACTACAACAAGTAAATCTACAACTATATCAAGTACAACTACAACTACAACTACAACAACTACAACTACAACTACAACTACAAATACAAGTACAACTAAAACTACAACAACTACAACTACAACTACAACTACAACAACTACAACTACAACTACAACTACAACAACTACAACTACAACTACAACTACAACAACTACAACTACAACTACAACAACTACAACTACAACTACAACTACAACTACACTTACAACTACAACTAGAACTACAACCTACACCTACAACTACAACAACTACTACTACAACTACAACTACAACAACTACAACTACAACTACAACAACTACAACTACAACTACAACTACAACTACAACTACAACTACAACAACTACAACTACAACTACAACTTCAACAACTACAACTACAACTACAACTACAACAACTACAACTACAACTACAACTACAAGAACTACAACTACAACTACAACTACAAAAACTACAAATAGAAATACAAAACAAAAACAACTACAACTACAATTACAACTACAACAACTACAACTACAACCACAACTACAACAACTACAACTACAACTACAACAACTACAACTACAACTACAACAACTACAACAACTACAACTACATTTACAACTACAACTACAACTACAACTACAACTACAACTACAACTACAACTACAACTACAACTACAACTATAATAACTACAACTACAACTACAACAACTACAACTACAACTACAACAACTACAACTACAACTACAACTACAACAACTACAACTACAACTACAACTACAACTACAACTACAACTACAACTACAACTACAACAACTACAACTACAACTACAACTACAACAACTACAACTACAACTACAACAACTACAACTACAACTACAACAAGTACAACTACAACTACAACTACAACAACTACAACTACAACTACAACTACAACAACTACAACTACAACTACAACTACAACAACTACAACTACAACTACAACTACAACAACTACAACTACAACTACAACAACTACAACTACATCTACAACTACAACAACTACAACTACAACTACAACTACAACAACTACAACTACAACTACAACAACTACAACTACAACAACTACAACTACAACAAGTACAACTAAAATTACAACAAATACAACTGCAACTACAACAAATAGAACTACAACTAGAACAAGTACAAGTACAACTACAACTACAACTAGAAATACAACTACAACTACATGAAGTACATGAACAAATAAAACTACAAAAAGTACAACTACAACTACAACTACAAAAGCTACAACTACAACTACAAAAACTACAACTACAACTACAACTACAACAACTACAACTACAACTACAACTACAACAAGTACAAGTACAACTACAACTACAACAAATACAACTACAACTACAACAACTACAACTACAAAAAAAACAACAACAAGTACAACTACAACAACAACAAGTACAACAACAACTACAAATACAACAAATACAAGTACAACTACAACTACAACATGTACAACTACAACTACAACAATACAAATACAACTACAACAAGTACAAGTTCAACTAGAATTATAAGAAGCACAAGTACAACTACAACAAGTATAAGTACAACTACAACAAGTACTACAACTACAACTTCAACAGTTAAAACTACAATTACAAGTACGATATGTACAAATACAACTAAAACTTCAACAACTACAACTACAACTACAAATACAATGGTACAACTACATTTACAACTACAACAAGTACAAGCACAACTAAAACTACAACTACAAAAAGTACAAGTACAACTACAGCTACAACTACAACTAAAACTACAACAACTACAACTACAACTACAACTACAACAAGTACAACTACAACTACAACTACAACAACTACAGATACAACTACAACTAAAACTACAACTACAACAAGTACAACTACAACTAGAACTACAACAACTACAACAACTATTACTACAACTACAACTACAACAACTACAACTACAACTACAACTACAACTACAACAAGTAGATTTACAACTAAATCTACAACTACAACAACTACAACTACAACTACAACTACAACAACTACAACTACAACTACAACAACTACAACTACAACAACAAGAACTACAACTGCAACTACAACAAGTAAAAATACAACTTCAACTACAGCAAGTACAACTACAACTACAACAAGTTAACGTACAACTACAACTACAACTACAACAACAACGAATACACCTACAACTACAAGTACAACAAGTACACCTACAACTGCAACAACTACAACTACAATTACTACTACAAGAAGTACAACTACAACTACAACTACAACAACTACAACTACAACTACAACTACAACAACTACAACTACAACTACAACAACAACAACTACAACTACAACTGCAACAACTACAACTACAACTAAAACATGTAAAACTACAACAACTAAAACTACAACTACAACTACAACTAGACAAAGTAGAACTAGAAATACAACAATTACACTTACAACTAAAGCTACAACAAGTACAGGTACAACCACACCTACAACAAGTACAACTACAACTACAACTACAACAACTGCAACTACAACTACAACTTCAACTACAACAACTACAAGTACAACTACAACTACAACAAGTACAACTACAACTACAACTACAACAACTACAACTACAACTTCAACTACAACAACTACAACTACAACTTCAACTACAACAACTACAACTACAACTAAAACTACAACTACAACTACAACTACAACTACAACTACAACTACAACTACAACAACTACAACTACAACTACAACTACAACAACTACAAATACAACTACAACCACAACAACTACAACTACAACTACAACTACAACAACTACAACTACAACTACAACTGCAACAAGTACAACTACAACTACAACTACAACAACTACAACTACAACTACAACTACAACTACAACTACAACTACAACTACAACTACAACTACAACTACAACTACAACAACTACAACTACAACTACAACTACAACAACTACAACTACAACTACAACTACAACAACTACAACTACAACAACTACAACTACAACTACAACTACAACTACAACTACAACTACAACTACAACAACTACAACTACAACTACAACAACTACAACTACAACTACAACTACAACAACTACAACTACAACTACAACTACAACTACAACAACTACAACAACTACAACTGCAAATACAACAATACAACTACTACTACAACTACAACAACTACAACTACTACAACTACAACAACTACAACTACTACAACTACAACAACTACAACTACAACTACAACTACAACAACTACAACTACAACTACAACGACAACGACAACGATAACGATAACGACAACGACAACGACAACGACAACTACAACTACAACTACAACTACAACAACTACAACTACAACTACAACTACAACTACAACTACAACTACAACTACAACAACTACAACTACAACTACAACAACTACAACTACAACTACAACTACAACAACAACAACTACAACTACAACTACAACTACAACAACTAATACTACAACTACAACTACAACAACTACAACTACAACTACAACAACTACAACTACTACAACTATACTAACTACAACTACTACAACTACAACAACTACAACTACAACTACAACTACAACAACTACAACTACAACTACAACTACAACAACTACAACTACAACTACAACAACTACAACTACAACTACAACTACAACAAGTACAACTACAACTACAACTACAACAACTACAACTACAACTACAACTACAACAAGTACAACTACAACTACAACAACTACAACTACAACTACAACTACAACAACTACAACTACAACTACAACAAGTACAACTACAACTACACTAAAACTACAACTACTACAACTACAACTACAACTACAACAACTACAACTACAACTACAACTACTACAACTACAACTACAACTACAACAACTACAACAAATACAACTACAACTACAACTACAACAAGTAAAACTATAACTACAAATACAACAAGTACACATACATCTAAAACACGTTTAAAGACAACTACAACTACAACAAGTACAATTACAACTACAACAACAAGTACAACGATAACTACAACTACAACAAGTACAACTACAACTACAACTACAACAAACACAATCACAACTACAACAAGAACAACTACAACTACAACTACAGCAAACACAATCACAACTACAACAAGTACAACTACAACTACAACTACAACAACTAGAACTACAACTACTACTATAACAACTACAACTACAACTTCCACCAACAAAACTACAACTACAACAAGTACAAGTACAACTACAACTTCAACAACTACAACTACAACTACAACTACAATAACAACTACTACAACTACAACTACAACAACTACAACTACAACATAAACTACAACATCAACTACAACTACAACTTCTTTAACTACAACTACAACTACATCTTCAGCTACAACTACAAACACAATAACAACTACAACTACTACAACTACAACTACAACAACTAAAACCTCAACTACAACTACAACTACAACAATTACAACTACAACTACAACAACTACGACTACAACTACAACAACTACAAATACAACTACATTTAAAACTACAACAACTACAACTACAATTACAACTACAACTACAACAACTACAACTACAACTACAACAACTACAAATACAACAACAACCAGAACAACTACAACTACAACTACAACTACAACAACTACAAATACAAATACAAGTGCAACAAGTACAACTACAACTACAACTACAACTACACTACAACTACAATAACTAAAACTACAACTACAACTACAACAACTACAACTACAACTACAACAACTACAACTACAACTACAACTACAACAACTACAACTACAACTACAACTACAACAACTACAACTACAACTACAACTACAAGACTACAACTACAACTACAACAACTACTACTACAACTACAACTACAACAACTACAACTACAACTACAACTACAACAACTACAACTACAACTACAACAACTACAACTACAACTACAACTACAACAACTACAACTACAACTACAACTAAAAAAAAAAAACTACAACTACAACTACAACTACAACTACAACAACTACAACTACTAGAACTACAACAACTACAACTACAACTACAACTACAACTACAACAACTACAACTACAACTACAACTACAACAACTACAACTACAACTACAACAACAACAACTACAACTACAACTACAACAACTACAACTACAACTACAACTACAACAAGTACAACTACAACTACAACAACTACAACTACAACTACAACAACTACAACTACAACTACAACAACAACTACAACTACAACTACAACAACTACAACTACAACTACAACTACAACAACTACAACTACAACTACAACAACAACAACTACAACTACAACTACAACAACTACAACTACAACTACAACTACAACAACTACAACTACAACTACAACTACAACAACTACAACTACAACTACAACTACAACAACTACAACTACAACTACAACTACAACTACAACTACAACTACAACAACTACAACTACAACTACAACTACAACTACAACAAGTACAACTACAACTACAACTACAACAACTACAACTACAACTACAACTACAACAACTACAACTACAACTACAACTACAACAACTACAACTACAACTACAACTACAACAACTAAAACTACAACTACAACTACAACAACTACAACTACAACTACAACTACAACTACAACTACAACTGCAACAAGTACAACTACAACTACAACTACAACAACTACAACTACAACTACAACTACAACAACTACAACTACAACTACAACTACAACAACTACAACTACAACTACAACTACAACTACAACTACAACTACAACTACAACTACAACTACAACTACAACTACAACAACTACAACTACAACTACAACAACTACAACTACAACTACAACTACAACTACAACTACAACTACAACTACAACTACAACAACTACAACTACAACTACAACTACAACAACTACAACTACAACTACAACTACAACAAGTACAACTACAACTACAACTACAACAACTACAACTACAACTACAACTACAACTACAACTACAACTACAACAAGTACAACTACAACTTTAACAACTACAACTACAACTACAACTACAACAACTGCAACTACAACTTCAACTACAACAAGTACAACTACAACTAAAACTAAAACTATTAAAACTACAACTACAACTACATCAACTACAACAACAACAACAACTACAACACCTACAACTACAATTACAACTACAACAACTACAACTACAACTACAACAACTACAACTACAACTACAACTACAACAACTACAACTACAACTACAACTACAACAACTACAACTACAACTACAACTACAACACCTACGACTACAACTACAACTACAACAAGTACAACTACAACTACAACTACAACAACTACAACTACAACTACAACTACAACAACTACAACTACAACTACAACTACAACTACAACTACAACTAATACAACTACAACTACAACTACAACTACAACTACAACTACAACTACAACTACAACTACAACTACAACAACTACAACTACAACTACAACTACAACAACTACAACTACAACTACAACTACAACTACAACAACTACAACTACAACAACTACAACTACAACTACAACAAGTACAACTACAACTACAACTACAACAACTACAACTACAACTACAACTACAACAAGTACAACTACAACTACAACTACAACAACAACAACTACAAATACAACAACAACAACTACAACTACAACTACAACAACTACAACTACAACTACAACAACTACAACTACAACTACAACTACAACAAGTACAACTACAACTACAACTACAACAACTACAACTACAACTACAACTACAACTACAACTACAACTATAAGCATACAAGTACAACTACAACTACAACTACAACAACTACAACTACAACAAATATAACTACAACTACAACTACACCAACTACAACTACAACTACAACTACAGCAACTATAACTACAACTACAACTACAACTACAACAAGTACAACTACAACTACAACAAGTACAACTACAACTACAACTACAACAACTACAACTACAACTACAACTGCAACAAGTACAACTACAACTACAACTACAACAACTACAACTACAACTACAACTACAACTACAACTACAACTACAACTACAACTACAACAACTACAACTACAACTTCAACAACTACAACTACAACTACAACAACTACAAATACAAATATAATCACAAAAACTACAACTACAACTACAACTACAACAACTACAACTACAACTACAACTACAAAAACTACAACTACAACTACAACAACAACAACTACAACTACAACTACAACAACTACAACTACAACTACATCTACAACAACTACAACTACACTTACAACTAAAACACCTACAACAACTACAACTACAACAACTACAACAACTACAACTAGAACAACTACAACAACTACAAGTACAATAAGTACAACAACTACAACTACAACAAGTACAACTACAACTACAACTACAACTACTACAACTACAACTACAACTACAACTACTATAACTACAACTACAACTACAACAACGACAACTACAACTACAACTATAACAACTACAACTACAACTACAACTACAACAAGTACAACTACAACTACCACTACAACAACTACAACTACAACTACAACTACAACAACTACAACTACAACTACAACTACAACAACTACAGCTACAACTTCAAGAACTACCACCACAACTAGAACTACAACAACTACAACTACAAATAAAATTACAACAAGTACAAGTAAAACTACAATTACAACTACAACAAGTACAACTACAACTACAACAAATACAACCAGAACTACAACTACAACATTACAACTACAACTACAACTACAACTACAACAACTACAACTACAACAACTACAACTACAACTACAACTACAACAACTACAACTACAACTACAACTACAACAACTACAACTACAACTACAACTACAACTACAACAACTACAACTACAACTACAACTACAACAACTACAACTACAACTACAACTACAACAACTACAACTACAACTACAACAAGTACAACTACAACTACAACTACAACTACAACAAGTACAACAACTACAACTACAACTACAACAACTACAACTACAACTACAACTACAACAACTACAACTACAACTAGTACTACAACAACTACAACTACAACTACAACTACAACAACTACAACTACAACTACAACTACAACAACTACAACTACAACTACAACTACAACAACTACAACTACAACTACAACAACTACAACTACAACTACAACAACTACAACTATTACAACTACAACAACTACAACTACAACAACTACAACAACTACAATCACAACTACAACTACAAGTACAACTACAACTACAACTACAACTACAACTACAACTACAACAACTACAACTACAACTACAACAACTACAACTACAACTACAACTACAACAACAACAACTACAACTACAACTACAACAACTACAACTACAACTACAACAACTACAACTACAACTACAACAACTACAACTACAACTACAACAACTACAACTACAACTACAACTACAACAACTACAACTACAACTACAACTACAACAACTACAACTACAACTACAACTACAACAACTACAACTACAACTACAACTACAAACAACTACAACTACAACTACAACTACAACAACTACAACTACAACTACAACTACAACAAGTACAACTACAACTACAACTACAACTACAACAACTACAACTACAACAACTACAACAACTACAACTACTACATCTACAACAACTACAAAAACTACAACTACAACAACTAGAACTACAACTACAACTACAACAACTATAACTAGAACTACAACTACAACAACTCTAACTACAACTACAACAACTACAACTACAACTACAACTACTAAAACTACAACTACAACTACAACAACTACAACTACAACTACAACTACAACAACTACAAGTACAACTACAACTACAACAACTACAACTACAACTACAACAACTACAACTACAACTACAACAACTACAACTACAACTACAACAACTACAACAACTACAACTACAACTACAACAACTACAACTACAACTACAACTACAACTACAACAACTACAACTACAACAACTACAACTACAACTACAACTACAACAACTACAACTACAACTACAACTACAACAAGTACAACTACAACTACAACTACAACTACAACTACAACTACAACTACAACTACAACAACTACAACTACAACTACAACTACAACAACTACAACTACAACTACAACAACTACAACTACAACTACAACTACAACAACTACAACTACAACTACAACTACAACAACTACAACTACAACTACAACTACAACAACTACAACTACAACTACAACTACAACAACTACAACTACAACAACTACAACTACAACTACAACTACAACAACTACAACTACAACTACAACTACAACAACTACAACTACAACTACAACTACAACAACTACAACTACAACTACAACTACAACAACTACAACTACAACTACAACAAGTACAACTACAACTACAACTACAACAACTACAACTACAACTACAACTACAACAACTACAACTACAACTACAACTACAACTACAACTACAACTACAACTACAACTACAACAACTACAACTACAACTACAACTACAACAACTACAACTACAACTACAACTACAACAACTACAACTACAACTACAACTACAACAACTACAACTACAACTACAACTACAACAACTACAAACACAACTACAACTACAACAACTACAACTACAACTACAACTACAACAACTACAACTACAACTACAACTACAACAACTACAACTACAACTACAACTACAACTACAACAACTACAACTACAACTACAACAACTACAACTACAACTACAACTACAACAACTACAACTACAACTACAACAACTACAACTACAACAACTACAACAACTACAACTACAACTACAACTACAACTACAACAACTACAACTACAACTACAACAACAACTACAACTACAACTACAACTGCAACAAGTACAACTACAACTACAACTACAACAACTACAACTAAAACTACAACTACAACTACAACTAAAACTACAACAACTACAACTACAACTACAACAACTACAACTAAAACTACAACTACAACAAATACAACTACAACTGCAAATACAACAAATAAAACTACAACTAGAACAACTAAAACTACAACTACAACTACAAAAACTAATACTAAAACTTAGACTACAACATATACAACTACAACTTCAACTACAACAACTACAACTACAATTACAACAAGTACAACTACAACTACAACAAGTACAACTAGAACTACAACTACAACAATAGAAGTACAACTACAACTACAACTACAACAAGTCAAACTACAACTACAATAAGTAAAACTACAACTACAACTACAACAAGTACATCCACAACTACAACTATAACAAGTAGAACTACAACTACAGCAACTACAACTACAACTACAACTACAACAACTACAACAAGTACAAAAACAAATACAATACGTTCAAATACAACTACAACTACCAGAAGTACAAGTACAACTACAACTACAAGAAGTACAACTACAACTGCAAGTACAACTACAATTACAAAAACAACTGCAGGTACTACTACAACAATTACAACTACAATTACAACTACAGCTACAACTACAACTACTACATCTACAACTACTACAACTACAACTGCAACTACAATTACAACTACAACAAGTACAACTAAAACTAAAACTACAACAAGTAGAAGTACAACTACAACTACAACTACAAAAAGTACAACTACAAGTACTACTAAAACCTATACAACTACAACTACAACTACAACAATTACAATTATAACTACAAATACATCTACAACAACTACAACTACAACTACAACAATTAGAATTACAATTAAAACTAAAACAAGTACAATTATAACTACAAAAAGAACTACTACAACTACAACTAAAACTAAAACTACAACAAGTACAACTACAACTACAACTATAAAAAGTACAAGTACAACTACAACTTCAACTACAACAAGTACAACTACAACTACAACAAGTTTAACTACAACTACAACTACAACAAATAGAACTACAACTACAACTACAACAACTACAACTACAACTACAACAACTACAACTACAACTACAACTACAACAACTTCAACTACAACTACAACTACAACAACTACAACTACAACTAAAACTACAACTACAACTACAACTACAACTACAAAAACTATAACTAAAACTACAACTACAACAACTACATTTACAACTACAACTACACCTACAACTACAACTACAACTACAATTACAACAACTACAACTACAACTTCAACTACAACAAAAACTTCAACTACAACAACTACAATTACAACTAAAACTACAACAACTACAACTACAACTACAAGTACAACAACTACAACTACAACTACAAAAACTACAACTACAACTATAAGTACAACAACTTCAACAACTACAACTACAACTACAACTACAACAACTCCAACTACAACTATAACAAGTACAATTACAACTACAACAAGTACAAATACAACTACAACTACAACAAGTACAACAACAACTACCACTAGAACAACTACAACTACAAAAGCTACAACTACAACTATAACTACAACAAGTAATAATACAACTACAACAAGTACAAGTACAACTAGAACTCTACAAAGTACAACTACAAGTACAACAAGTACAACTACAACTACACCAAATAAAAGTACAACAAAACTACAACAAGTACAACTACAACTACAACTACAACAAGTAGAACTACAACTACAACTACAACAAGTACAACTACAACTACAACAAGTACAACTACAACTACAACAAATACAACTACAACTACAACTACAACAAGTACAACTACAACTACAACAAGTACAACTACAACTACAACTACAACAAGTACAACTACAACTACAACAAGTACAAGTACAACTACAACTACAACTACAACAATTACAACTACAACTACAACTACAACAAGTACAACTACAACTACAACTACAACAACTACAAGTATAGCTACAACTACAACAAGTACAACTACAACTACAACTACAACAAGTACAACTACAACTACAACAAGTACAACTACAACTACAACAAGTACAACTACAACTACAACTACAGCAAGTGCAACTACAACTACAACTACAACAAGTAAAACTACAAATACAACTACAACAGTAGAATTACAAGTAACAAGTACAACTACAACTACAACAAGTACAACACTACAAACAACTACAACTACAACAAGTACAACTACTACTACAACTAAAACAAGTACAACTACAACTACAACTACATTTACAACAAGTAAAAGTACAACTAAAACCACAAAAAGTACAACAAAAGCTACAATAAGTACAACTTCAACTACAACAAGTACAAGTACTACAACTACTATATAACTACAACAAGTACAACTACAACACAACTACAACTACAACAATTACAACCCTAATTATAACTACAACAAGTACAACTACAACTACAACAACAAAAAGTACAACTACAACTACAACTACTAGTACAACAAGTACAACTACAACTACAAGAAGTACACCTATAACTACAACAAGTACATTTACAACTACAACTACAACAAGTACAAGTACAACTACAACTACAAAAAGTACAAGTACAACTACAACTACAACAAGTACAACTACAACTAAAACAAGGGCACATACAACTACAACAAGTATAACTAGAACAAGTACAACTACAAGAAGTACAAGTACAACTACAACTACAACAAGTACAATTACAATAACAACAAGTACAACTACAACAAGTACAATTACAACAACTAAAACTACAAGTGCGAGTACAACTAAAACAAATTCAAGTACAACTACAACAAGTACAAGTACAAGTACAACTAAAACAAGTACAACTACAACTATAACTAAAACATGAACAACTACAACTACAACTACACATTAAGTACTACAACTACAACATACAACTAAAACAAGTACAGTTACAACTAGAACAAATACAACTACAACTACAACTACAACACGTACACAAGTATAACTACAAGTACAGCAAGTACAAGTACAACTACAACTACCACAAGTACAAGTACAACTATAACTACAACAAGTACAAAACAAACTACAACTAAAACAAGTACATTTACAATTACAAAAAGTACAATTATAACTACAACTACAATAAGTACAACTACAACAACAAAAAGTGCAAGTACAATTACAACTACAACAAATACAAGTACAACTACAAATACAACAAGTACAAAAACAACTACAACTACAATAACTACATTTACGAACACAAGTACAAGTACAATTACGACTACAAAAAAACACAACTACAACTACAAGTACAACAAGTACAATTACAACTACAAGAAATACAACTACAAGTACAGTACAAGTACAACAAGTACAACTACAACGTGTACAAGTACAACTACAAGTACAACAAGAACAAGTACATCTAAAACTAGATCAAGTAGAAGTACAACTAAAACAAGTACAACTACAACAAGTGCAACTACAACTGCAACAAGTACAATTACAACGACAACTACAACAAGTACAAGTACAAGTAAAACTACAGCAAGTACATTTACAAATAGAACAAGTACATCTACAACTACAAATACATGTACAACTACAACTACAACTATAACTACAACAAGCACAACTACAATTACAACTACAAAAAGTACAAGGCTAATTACTACTACAACATGTACAAGTAGAACTACAAGTACAAAAAGTACAAGTATAGTTACAACTACAACAAGTACAAAACAACTACAACTACAACAAGTAAATTTACAACTACAACAAGTACAAGTACAACTACAACTACAACAAGTACAACAACAACTACAACTATAACAAGTACACCTAGAACTACATCTACAACATGTATAACTACAACTACAACTACAACTACAACAAGTACAAGTACAAGTACAACTACAACTACAACAAGTACAACTACAACTACAACTACAAAAAGTACAACTACATTCACAAAAATTACAAGTACAACTACAACTACAACAAGTACAAGTACAAGTACAAGTAGAACTACAACTACAACAAGTACAAGTACAACTACCACAAGTACATATAAAAATATATCTACCACAAGTACAAACACAACTACAACTACAACAAGTACAACTACAACTACAACTACAATAAGTACAACTTCAACTACAACTACAAGAACTACAACTAAAACTACAACTACAACAAGTAGAACTACAACTAAAACTACAACAAGTACATTTACAACTACAATTACATTAAGTAAAACTACAAATACAACTACAAGTACAACAACTACAATTACAACTACAACAAGTACAAGTACAAGAAAAACTGCAACAAGTACAACGATAACTACAATTACAACTAAAACTACAACAAGGAGAAGTACAACTACAAAAACTAGAACTACAACTACAACTGATACACCTACAACTACAACTACAACAAATTACATCTGCAACTACAACAAGTGCAAGTACAACTACAAATACAACAAGTACACCTACTACTACAACAAATACAAGTACAACTACAAGTACAACTAGTACAACTAAAACTACATCAAGTACAAGTACAACTAAAACAAATACAACTACAACAAGTGCAACTACAACTGCAACAAGTACAATTACAACTACAACTACAACAAGTTCAAGTATATTACAACAAGTACAAGTACAAGTATAACTACAACAAGTACATTTACAAATAGAACAAGTACAACTACAAGTACAAGAAGTACAAGTATAGTTACAACTACAACAAGTACAAAACAACTACAACTACAACAAGTACATTTACAACTACAACAAGTACAAGTACAACTACAACTACAACAAGTACAACAACAAACACAAAAAGTACAACTACAACTACAACAAAATGCAAGTACAACTACAACTACAACAAGTTCAAGTACAACTACAACAAGTACAAGTACAAGTAGAACTACAACTACAACAAGTGCAACTAGAACTATAGCTAAGACATGTACAACTACAACTACAACTACAAGAAGTACAAGTACAACAACAACTACAAAAAGTACAAGTACAACTACAACTACAACAAGTACATGCACAACTACAACTACATTTAAAACTACAATTACAACAAGTAGAACTAAAACTACAAGAACAACAAATACAAGTACAACTACAACTACAACAAGTAGAAATACAACTACAACAAAAAGAAGTACAACTACAACTACAACTACACCAAGTACCAATACAACTACAACTACAACAAGTTTAACTACAAATATAACTACAACAAGTACAACTAAAATTACAACTACAACTAGAACAAGTACAACTATGTACAACTACAACTAAAACAAGTACAAGTACAACTATAAATACAACTATAACTACAACAACAACAACAAGTACAACTACAACTACAGCTACAACAAGTATATCTACCACTAGTTTTATGACAAGTACAACTACAACCACAACAAGCACAACTACAACTACAAATAGTACAACTACAACTACAATTAGAACAAGTACAATTACAACGAAAACAACTACATCTACAACTACAACTACAACAATTACAAGTACAAGTAGAACTAAAACAACTACAACTACAACAAGTACACTTTTAACTACAACAATTACAAGTACAAGTAAAACACAACTACAAGTACAACTACAACTACAACAAGTATAAGTACAACTACAATTCCAACAGGTACAATTACAACAAGCACAAGTACATACAACTAAAACAACAACAAGTACAAGTACAACTACAACTACAACAATTATAAGTACAACTACAACTATAACAAGTACAACTACAATTACAATAAGTAGAACTTAAACTACAACTACAACAATTAAAACTACAACAAGTACAAGTACAACTACAACTACATTAAGTACAACTACAAATAAAAATACAAGAAGTACAATCACAACTAGAACTACAACTACAACTACAACAAGTGCATTTACAACTACACCTACAACTCCAACAAGTACAACTACAACTACAACTACAACAAGTTCAACTACAAATACAACTTGAACAAGTACAATTACAAATACAACAAGTACAACTACATCTACAACAAGTACAAGTACAACTACAATTACAACAAGTAAAAGTACAACTACAACTATAACAACTACAACTACACCTACAACTACAAAAAGTACAACTACAATTACAAATACAACTACAACTACAACTACAACTAGAATTACAACAAGTACAACTACAACTACAACAAGTACTACTACAACTACAACAAGTACTATTACAACTACAACAAGTACAACTACAACTGCAACAAGTACAACTACAACTACATCTGCAATTGCAACTACAACAAGTACAAAAAGAACTACAACTACAACAAGTACAACTTAAACTACAACTACAAAAAATACAACTATAACTACAACAAAAGCATTTACAACTACAACAAATAATACTAAAACTCCAACAACTACAACTACAAGTACAACAAGTACAATTACAACTAAAACTACAACAAGTACAACTACAACTACAGCTACAACAAGTATAACTACATCTAAAACTACAACAAGTACAACTACATCTACAACAAGTACAACTACAACTACAACAGTTCAACTACAACGCCAACTACAACAAGTACAAGTAGAACTACAACTACAAGTACACAAGTACAACTACAACTACAACAAGTACAAGTACAACTACAACTACAACAAC
>JAWDGP010006491.1:0-7500 GCA_033675545.1 Elysia crispata
GAGAGAATGGAGACGGTTAGGTGAGACCCTACCACGCAGCATGATGGCTTAGAGAGAGAATGGTGACGGTTAGGTGAGACCCTACCACACAGCTTGATGGCTTAGAGAGAGAATGGTGACGGTTAGGTGAGACCCTACCACACAGCTTGATGGCTTAGAGAGAGAATGGTGACGGTTATGTGAGACCCTACCACACAGCTTGATGGCTTAGAGAGAGAATGGTGACGGTTAGGTGAGACCCTACCACGCAGCATGAGAGCTTAGAGAGAGAGAATGGTGACGGTTAGGTGAGACCCTACCACACAGCTTGATGGCTTAGAGAGAGAATGGTGACGGTTAGGTGAGACCCTACCACGCAGCATGAGAGCTTAGAGAGAGAGAATGGAGACGGTTAGGTGAGACCCAGCCACACAGCTTGAGAGCTTAGAGAGAGAATGGAGACGGTTAGGTGAGACCCTACCACGCAGCATGAGAGCTTAGAGAGAGAGAATGGTGACGGTTAGGTGAGACCCTACCACGCAGCATGAGAGCTTAGAGAGAGAATGGAGACGGTTAGGTGAGACCCTACCACGCAGCATGAGAGCTTAGAGAGAGAGAATGGAGACGGTTAGGTGAGACCCTACCACGCAGCATGAGAGCTTAGAGAGAGAATGGAGACGGTTAGGTGAGACCCTACCACGCAGCATGAGAGCTTAGAGAGAGAGAATGGAGACGGTTAGGTGAGACCCTACCACGCAGCATGAGAGCTTAGAGAGAGAGAATGGAGACGGTTAGGTGAGACCCAGCCACACAGCTTGAGAGCTTAGAGAGAGAGAATGGAGACGGTTAGGTGAGACCCTACCACGCAGCATGAGAGCTTAGAGAGAGAATGGTGACGGTTAGGTGAGACCCTACCACGCAGCATGAGAGCTTAGAGAGAGAGAATGGAGACGGTTAGGTGAGACCCTACCACGCAGCATGAGAGCTTAGAGAGAGAATGGAGACGGTTAGGTGAGACCCTACCACGCAGCATGAGAGCTTAGAGAGAGAATGGTGACGGTTATGTGAGACCCTACCACACAGCTTGATAGCTTAGAGAGAGAATGGTGACGGTTAGGTGAGACCCTACCACGCAGCATGAGAGCTTAGAGAGAGAATGGTGACGGTTAGGTGAGACCCTACCACACAGCTTGATGGCTTAGAGAGAGAATGGTGACGGTTAGGTGAGACCCTACCACACAGCTTGATGGCTTAGAGAGAGAGAATGGTGACGGTTAGGTGAGACCCTACCACACAGCTTGAGAGCTTAGAGAGAGAATGGTGACGGTTAGGTGAGACCCTACCACACAGCTTGATGGCTTAGAGAGAGAATGGTGACGGTTAGGTGAGACCCTACCACACAGCTTGATGGCTTAGAGAGAGAATGGTGACGGTTATGTGAGACCCTACCACACAGCTTGATGGCTTAGAGAGAGAATGGTGACGGTTAGGTGAGACCCTACCACACAGCTTGATGGCTTAGAGAGAGAATGGTGACGGTTAGGTGAGACCCTACCACACAGCTTGATGGCTTAGAGAGAGAATGGTGACGGTTAGGTGAGACCCTACCACACAGCTTGATGGCTTAGAGAGAGAATGGTGACGGTTAGGTGAGACCCTACCACACAGCTTGATGGCTTAGAGAGAGAATGGTGACGGTTAGGTGAGACCCTACCACACAGCTTGATGGCTTAGAGAGAGAATGGTGACGGTTAGGTGAGACCCAACCACACAGCTTGATGGCTTAGAGAGAGAATGGTGACGGTTAGGTGAGACCCAACCACACAGCTTGAGAGCTTAGAGAGAGAATGGTGACGGTTAGGTGAGACCCAACCACACAGCTTGATGGCTTAGACAGGGAATGGTGACGGTTAGGTGAGACCCTACCACACAGGTTGATGGCTTAGAGAGAGAATGGTGACGGTTAGGTGAGACCCAACCACACATATAGATGGCTTAGAGAGAGAATGGTGACGGTTAGGTGAGACCCAACCACACATATAGATGGCTTAGAGAGAGAATGGTGACGGTTAGGTGAGACCCTACCACACAGGTTGATGGCTTAGAGAGAGAATGGTGACGGTTAGGTGAGACCCTACCACACAGGTTGATGGCTTAGAGAGAGAATGGTGACGGTTAGGTGAGACCCTACCACACAGCTTGATGGCTTAGAGAGAGAATGGTGACGGTTAGGTGAGACCCTACCACACAGCTTGATGGCTTAGAGAGAGAATGGTGACGGTTAGGTGAGACCCTACCACACAGCTTGATGGCTTAGAGAGAGAATGGTGACGGTTAGGTGAGACCCTACCACACAGCTTGATGGCTTAGAGAGAGAATGGTGACGGTTAGGTGAGACCCTACCACACAGCTTGATGGCTTAGAGAGAGAATGGTGACGGTTAGGTGAGACCCAAACACACATATAGATGGCTTAGAGAGAGAATGGTGACGGTTATGTGAGACCCAATCACACAGCTTGAGAGCTTAGAGAGAGAATGGTGACGGTTAGGTGAGACCCTACCACACAGCTTGATGGCTTAGACAGGGAATGGTGACGGTTAGGTGAGACCCAACCACACAGCTTGAGAGCTTAGAGAGAGAATGGTGACGGTTAGGTGAGACCCTACCACACAGCTTGAGAGCTTAGAGAGAGAATGAACCCGCGATCCCCAATTGTCCGTTCAACTTTTTTTTAATGGCTAAACAATCACTTCTCGTGCCCCATTTATATGAAAAAAATGCCTAATATATTTTGAAATAAAAGATTATACCAAATGAAAGTCAGAAGAAAAAAAAAATGGCTGCAAACGTAGATCAAAACTGCAACATGATAAAGCACTCACTGCCTTGTCTGAAAGTTAGGGTTCAATGCCCGTCTATGGTTTTTCATTTCTTGCTTACCTTTGTCATTCGTTACGTCTGTCAGTCTTGATTTCCGCATAACGCTGCCCATGTCATTTTTCCTTTCTATTCTAATCATTTGTATCTTTGTTAGATCTGGCTTCGTCTGTCGTAGACTCTAAGCCCCTTTCCGATGAGAGAGATGTTTGCCCTTACCAAGAAAACATATCAGTAGCTTTAGACAACAATTTTTATAACATACAATAGTGAGTGATTCATTATCCAGCTCCTACTGACCTCCATCAAACACTGGATGTGGGCGTGGCTTGGGTCGAGCGAGGACCGGAAGTCGAGACATTGCTGCCAGAACCGGAACCGCTGACAACAGCCACCACCTGGGACGTGACGAAATTGGAAGGTGGAGTCACAGACGCCGACGGCGCCGCGAGATAGGCTGACGAGGATGATGTTGGCGATATCAATGCTGTGGGAGGAACTGGTAGTGTCAGAAATATCCAGGGTGTTTGTGAAGGTGTGGAAAATGAGTGAGATGGGCGGTGGTAACTGAGATGTCGTTATCGATACTGAGGTTGGCACAGTCGGTGAAGATGCTGCTGCTGGTAAAGGAGACTTCGCTGATGTTGATATAGTCGGTGTAAACATTGACGGAGACAGCGATGGAGGGTGAAGTGACGACGGGGAGGCTGGTTGGAAGGAGGGAGAAGATATCATTGGCGTTGGATGTGACACCACGACATACGGTGATGGCGTGGGCAACACTCCCTGGGAGACGGTGGATTGTGTTAGTGATTGTGTGGTCAAAACTGTCTGGGAGATGGTGGATTATAGTGAGTGTGTGGTCAAAACTCCCTGGGAGACGGTGGATTGTGTCAGTGATGGAGTGGACAAAACTCCCTGGGAGACGGTGGACGGTGTCAGTGATGGAGTGGACAAAACTCCCTGGGAGACGGTGGACGGTGTCAGTGATGGAGTGGACAAAACTCCCTGGGAGACGGTGGACGGTGTCAGTGATGGAGTGGACAAAACTCCCTGGGAGACGGTGGACGGTGTCAGTGATGGAGTGGACAAAACTCCCTGGAAAACGGTGGACGGTGTCAGTGACGTGGCAAACTGACCATTAGCTTGGACAGCGGTCGAGGACGTCAGGCTGGTCGTAGAAGATGTTAGTACTGGCGGGAGAAAGTTCGTAATATAATTCATTTATTTTGTTTGTGCGTTGGTATACTTGGTTGCAAGTGGAGTGAAAAACATAAGACCACAATGGCTGGTGGATTTTTGTATCGACATGTACTTTACTTGATTTTCGTATGAAGGTCAAATTTTTTCAAGTCTTAACACAAAGAGGGCTAGGTTAACATTGCTCCATAGAAAAAGAGTAATGAAAATTATTTTGAAAAAAAAAACTTGCATGCTTCGGGTCTAAATATTTGCCATGTGCAATGCAATAAAAAAACAGAAACCTTTGAAAACCACAAAAGGCGCCAGAATGATCTACACAGTACGGAACTAGAGAATTTTTACTCCCGCTAAAAACTAAAGAGGGGAGGTAAGAATGTGGTGAAAACAAAGCCATCCCCAGCGTCCTCACCAGAGCCACAGTCCTGCAGCCTGTTACAGAAGTCGCCGGCGCCGCAGGTCAAGCAGAGCGCGCGAGGATCGTCTATGGTTCTCTTTGACCGCGGGACTTCTGTGGAGGTGCCCGACTCGATATCTCCAGACCTGGGAAACAAAGACTGACCTGGACTTTGTTGGAGAAAACTGTCTAGGGATTTTTTTTATAAAATTTGTGTCAATAAACAGGCAGTGAGAAATATGGACAGAATGATAGACAGTCAGTCAGAATTATGGACGGACATAAAGTCAGAAATATGGACAGACAGACAGTCAGAAAAATGGGCAGGCTGACAGACAGACAGAGACCCTAACACCTATTAAGACCATGAATCTGGCAAACAACGTGAACCCTTGGAATGCTGCAGGCTGAAAGAGTTAGGCGTTTCTATCACGGCCTTTTTTTCTGGACATTTAATTTGCTAATTCTTGTAAATATCCTGCTCGATATAGAATCTTATTATATTCTTCCGGAGACAGAAAACGCGCAGCTATGAATAAACGAAAGTCAGGGCACTTCTAAAAACTGTTCGATTGTGCCTGCATAGCCCTAGAAAGAAACCGTTTTGAAGGATCTATAAATAGATTGATGTGGTACAGAAGTAGCTGTTTTCGAGTATAATCCATTTTTACACAAGATAATTCCACAAAACTCAAGAAAACGCATCAGGGTCAAACAGCGTGAAAAGACGTTGGATTGACTAACAAAGTGGCAAACAAAGCTGCACGAGGGATAGAGATGCGAGAAAGGTCATGATCACCTACGCTAAAAAACACGGCATCTGATTGATTGAATTCCACATCACGTGGTATATCACTACTTTCAGAGCCTTTAATGTAAAACTAGAATTCAATTAAAAGACGCTTCAAGGAAGAACCTACCTGGAGACCGGGAGTTTTCGTATGCCAATTCTGGAAAGCGTGTCATATGTGTCACCTGTGGAGACAGCCCGTCGTTTGGTGAAATACTGGAGGTATCCGTCATACGCCTCACACATCTTTAGAAAGTAAAATAAAAAAACAAAACAAAACATAAAAAACAAACAATGATTCAATTATTCAGATTCCAACCTAAAGGATTGTTAACATAATAAAATATTGAGAGAAATTTGGCTTGTTTTCAACTTATCCATTTATCAATTTAAGGTCAGAAGTTGAGGACTTAAAATTTTGGCTGTTATTTTGAAGAGGGAAGAGTTTAAAAAATCGAAAGGTTTACAGAATCATGTGTACTTTTTCATCCTTTATCACTCGTTAGGAGATACTTAGAATGTTCTTAAGATTGAGTTTTCGTTCAAAATTCTGAAAATGTAAAAACAATCCATCGGGGAGTTAACCCTTGTTGATCTTTTCTAAGGGAATTAACCCCCTTCTTACCTGCCTTGGTTTCTTCACAGCCCATTTTGTAAGCAATGGTTGCTCCCCCTTGGTGAAATAACTTCGTAAAGCAACGCTGGGATAGAGAAGAGAAATTCTCTGGAAGTGCGAATTAAAGTTTTACGAAATTCTAGAAATGTTACTCGTTACACAAAAAAGTTATGATAACCTTGTGCCTGCAGATTTGATTTAGAAGTTTCAGAAACCTTGTCTAAACAAATGCAAATTTGACCAGTACTGATGATCTTAAATTAACTCTCTGGCAATCGTAAGCTAATAAATGCTTTTGATATTGGTTGCGATACATCGATAACTTTCTACTCAATATTCTATTAATATCCGTCTTAAAGTCGCTCGGTCATCCAGACTTTATTGTGGAGTTCTCGGCCTTCCTTCTCATCAGACCAGAAAAGCTAGCGATCACTGGAGAGAAAGATACGAAACTAAGTTCCTGGAGTAGTCACCTCCTGGTCAGTACATTGGATCACGTGGTCACAATCTGTCGGGCGAGGTACGCCATCACACTTAAAACATGTCCGGAAACCAGCAGCCTGAAAGTCTGCAGAAACAGGACAGGAGCAACATCTCACTTTTCTTACTGTCGACTGAAGATAAGATAAGACAATTTAAGACAAGATAAGATAAGATAAGATAACATAAAATAAGATAAGATAAACTTAATTTTCACCCTTTTAGAGAATTTTTTTTCACACGTGTCAGAAGATTAAAAACCAAGCTCTAACTTTCATTCATTTTTTTTTTTGGTATCATTCTCTGCACACCTGCCGGTAACTAGACGCTGATGACGGTGAAGAGCCGTACCTAGGACTTAAAGTTACATCTAGATCTAGATTTTGGATCTTGTCGCGAAATAAATTTAACATTTAAAAATTGAATCTTTATAGTATAGATGTTAATCCGTACAGAAATTTCCCGGAATATTTGCATAATAATCTTCCGTCGAAAAAAAAAAAACAACAGATTTTGCGATCTTAAAATTCGAATTCAGAAGTTCTAGACCTACTGCTAGATTACTTTCATCATGGATGCCTAGATACGGCGTCTGACGTCAAGTCGGCTCAGTAGATACCACACACTGAGGTTATGACGCTATTTTAATGTAGCAAGCCAATCTGGATCTGGAAATTTGTTGAAACTAAAGAAACAATGATGGCAGTCGTATGTCATGTAGGAACAAATTCGCTAGCATTTTTGTCCCGGACTTATTGAATAATTAGTTCTAAAGTGTTCTTGATCCGTCAACTAATCTCTATATATTTTTCATAGTGCTGAAACCTCGAAATAGTAGTGATGTGAATGTGGAACGATTATATCAGCACAGCTTTTTGTCTGGTTAATTAAGAGAAGTTTTGGAATCGTCGGGAAAAAAAAGAAAATAATTTCAGTCTTGCATTTAATGAATTTTTGATCTAAATACAAGTTAGTCGTCTCTATTTTTTCTAAATTCTGTTTTTTTTCATTAAAATTTCAAGCTTTAAAAAAAGGAGAAAAAACGGAACTCAGTCAGACTTACTATTTCCCAACAGACTCAAGTATATTTCCTCTCTCTCTCTCTCTCTCTCTCTCTCTCTCTCTCTCTCTCTCTCTCTCTCTCTCTTTCTCTCTCTCC
>JAWDGP010006491.1:12500-17500 GCA_033675545.1 Elysia crispata
TAGAGGAAATAATGTAAAAACACTGTTTCTGAAAGTCGTTTCACAAGTGACGATGCAGAATATGCTTGACCCTTTGTTCGATTGCTTAATTGTGTAGCAGATATCACTTATCCACACCATGGTGATCTTAAACCTTTAGACCAGAGATTCTAAACCTTGTTGGAGGTACCGAACCCCTCCAGTTTCATAATGCGGATTCACCGAACCCCTCTTTAGCGAAAAAAATACGATTTTTTTCAAATTCAAGACATAAATATGCTTTTTTTACTGGTTCTGCCGAACCCCTGAGAACGACCCACAGAACCCCAAGGGTTCGATCGAACCCAAGTTAAGAACCCCTGCTTTAGACAAGAGCCCAACGACATAGTCCAATGTCCGCCATTAATTCCTCTGGGCTTCCTGGATTTGCGTTCAAAGTGTGCGCGGTTAGTGGGCGGCAAATGAAGTGCTCGAAACAAAACCTGTCGTGTTTTTCCAGTCAGAAGTCTCTGCTATGTATAATTGGGTGATCCGAACTTTAACTTCACCCAATACTATTTTTCTGCCTCATTCTCTGCACACCTGTCAGTAACTTGTCGCGTCACCATGATAAAAGAGAAAAGTCGTAGCTAGTTCTCATACTTAGAACTAGACTTAAAATCTAGATCTTATCGAGAAATTGAAATTAGCTTTGAAAAACTTATCGATGTTGATCTCTACAACAATTTCCAAGAATGTTAACACAATATAGTTCTGATGAAGAAGAAGCAGATTTTGAGATCTTGTGTTGATTATCGATATGGATGTGTTGGGCTGATTAGCTTTATGACGGTATCCCTTTCTTTCATGATTGATACTTAGTTAGGGCTTCTTGAGTCTCGTTGGATTTGTAGAATTCTATGAATAGATGAGAAGTGTGTCATGCCAGTTCCTCCCTCAAGTAATTCTCAGCCCTTTTGTCGAGTTTTGCCTGTTTAAATATAATTGCTTTTCATCAAATATAGTTTTTCATTTCTGCATTGAAGAGGCTAACACCAGAAGTCAATCTTCGCCATTAACTACTTAGCATGGAATCATCGAATATTAGATTTTAGTGCACTCACTATAGCCGAAACTTGCAAGGCATGACAGCCAGCACAACACAGTCCTCACAGGTAGAATAGATGGTAGAAGAGGAAGGCGCAGACCCAGACGTCAGTGGTACGACTACGTAAGAGAATGAACTGGCAACCAGCTTTACACCAACATCACGCTAGACCAGGATCGTGTGACTTGGAGGAGCGTGGCAAGTCGACCACATAATGGCCCTCAATAGCCGGGATAACAAGGACAACAACAACAACAACAACAACAACAACAACAAAAACAACAACAACAACATCAACAACTATAGCCGGGATAACAAGGACAACAACAACAACAACTATAGCCGGGATAACAAGGACAGCAACAACAACAACAATAACAACAACAACAACAACAGCTATAGCCGGGATAACAAGGACAACAACAACAACAACAACAACAACTATAGCCGGGATAACAAGGACAACAACAACAACAACAACAACAACAACAACAACAACAACAACAACTATAGCCGGGATAACAAGGACAACAACAACAACAACAAAAACAACAACAACAACAACTATAGCCGGGATAACAAGGACAACAACAACAACAACAACAACAACAACAACAACTATAGCCGGGATAACAAGGACAACAACAACAACAACAACAACAACAACAACAACAACAACAACTATAGCCGGGATAACAAGGACAACGACAACAACAACAACTATAGCCGAAAACACGTAACATAACTTGACCTGTTGAGACTAGCTTTGGCAGCGTACCGTCACCGAAGTTCCTCAGATCCAGTCTTGGTTTGATCCTCTTTCGGCTGGTATTCTACAGGTAACACTGGAAGCGCCGGTGGCTGAGTGGCTAGAGAGTCCGTCCTGATACCCGAGGGGGATCCATTCGTAGGTTCGAGTCTCAAGCCTTGGCAGCGTACCGTCACCGTAGTTCCTCAGATCCAGCCTTGGTTTGATCCTCTTTCGGCTGGCATTCTACAGTTAACACTCGGAGCACCGGTGGCTGAGTGGCTAGAGAGTCCGTCCTGATACCCGAGGGGATCCATTCGCAGGCTCGAGTCTCAAGCTTTGGCAGCTGGATCAGGGATTTCGTCTTCTCAGTTCCCCTATCTCTCTGCCTGACGGGGCGTCAGTTTGATACTTTATGAATGTAAAAGCCATCGAAATCACTGCGTTGTGGAAGGGCTATATCAACTAAGCTTATTTGGTTGGAGAGACAGGCAGGTTGTAATTCTGATAGAGACAGGGTAAAAAATCTTTCCGGCATTGCAGTCTGATTTTATGAATTTGAGACAGAGAGACAAAGAGAGAGATTTGGAGGGAGAAAGAGGTGGAAAGATATTTGGAGGAAGATAGACACACACAGTGAGAAATTTTAAGGTACATATACACATACATAAACAAAGACTGTAAGAGATTCGGAGGTAGATAAACACATACATAGACAGAGTCGGTGAGAGATTTAAAGGGAGATATACACACGCATAGAGAGAGACAGTGAGATATTTGAAGGAAGATAGAAACACACAAAGACAGAGACAGTGAGATATTTGGAGGGAGATAGACACACACATAGACAAAGATCGTGAGGTATTTGGAGAGAAATAGACACACACATAGACAGAGACAGTGAGATATTTGGAGGAAGGTAACGCATAGACAGAGGCACAGAAATATTAAAGGGAGACAGACACAGGCTTAGTCAGAGACAGCGAGAGATTTAGAGGCAGAGAGAGACACTCACAGATAGAGAACGATTTGAGAGGAGAGAGAGAGAGACAGACAAAGATACTCGGAGGGAGAGAGAGACAGATGTATTGAGTGAAACAATTAACAATATATATATATATGTATTTGGAGATAGATAGACACACACAGAATGAAAGATTTTTAGGGACGGAGAGACATACAGACAGGCAGTGAAAGATTTGGAGGAAGAGAGATTAAGGTAGATTAGGAATAAAAGAGAGAAAGACACACACACACACACACACTTCTTGAGAAAGAATTGGATTTAAAGAAAGTCACAGATAGAAGGTTAACTCAATCGTGTAAGATCATATGAATAGATGAATATCGTCTTTATTTTGAATACACGGAATATTCATTTATTTGTTGATTTGATAAAAACAATCCAGAAAAATGTGATGTTGGGCACTTTTTTTTTATCTATTTAATAATTCATTTTTCTTTTTTTTGGCGGGGGGGGGGGGGGGGAATCAGCCAAAAACCCATCGACCAAGGTGGTTTTGAAAAGATGAGGCCCGAATTCACCGACCTATAAACCTATCATGCATTAAGGTGGTTTTTTTTTTTTTTGTTTGTTTTTTTTTTTTTTATTGGGTGGGGGAAGGGGGGATTTCAGGGATCCAACCCTCGAAGAATCGGGGCGGGTTTTTTAACCCCCCAGCTACTAGCACGCCAAACTGGTCTGCAGCGAAACGGCCGAGGAGAAAATAATCGAATTGTAGCCATAAGTCTTTTGTCATTTGTCTGCCTTTGAAATGTCTTCATTACGAATTGATTTTCATTACAAGAGTAAAGCGTTAACGACGTATTCATCTAAATAAAGGGACAGGCGGTGGTTGTAGGGTTAGAACTTGCGCCTTTATACCCGCAAGGACTTAGTTCATAGGTTCGAGTCCTAGACCATCGGTAGGTGGGTTTAGAGCCTCATCTTTTCCAATCTCGGCCTGTCTGATGAACTCAGTTCGATGTGAAGCAAGGCTAGAGATCATCGCATTATGCGCGGGCTATATCAAACAATACAGAAACAAATTAACAAAGAAACAGATGTAAAAATATTCATTTTTTTTAACACTACTGACTATTGATTTTTTTTGTTGACTCTAAAGTAAATGGATCTATTTTAGCCTAAATAGCTGTGTAAATTGATTCTAAATAGTAATATAATCTAATCCAAAAAAATGCCTTTTGTCCACAAATGCTGGGTAATTTTGCTTGATACGCCATTAAGATGGCAGAACGTACCATATATACATCAACAGATAGACAAACAGATAAATGTATGGATGATGAGATACTTAGATAAAACTGATATGATTATGCAGACACATTATTGACAAAGAATTTCTTTCGAAGAGCGATAAATCGATATAGAAATGATAGACTGATAAAAAGATGTCTGACTGGATAAGAAAAATAAACAGATAAATGAATCAACCAACAGCTCGATATATAGATAGGCTGACAGATAGTTGTAAAATTGAGAGATGGTAAGCTGACAAAGATACCTGCTAGCTAGGTAGCTTTGAGATAGGTTAGATAGGCTGGCAGATAGTTGTAAAATTGAGAGATGGTAAGCTTACAAAGATAGCTGATAGCTAGATAGCTTTGAGATAGGTTAGTTCGATTCTTAGATTTCTCTCTATACGCTCAAGGCTGGATTTTAATGTGTCGGTTTTGCTAGCAAGAAGTAGCGCTGATATTGTAACAAGACGTTGTCTCCCCTGATCAAAATAAACCTGTGCCTTTTGAGTGACGTAATGTATATGAGTTACAGTGTCCCCAAGCGCAAGGGGTGAGAGGATGGGGGAGGAATACTCCAACGTTACATTAGCCGTCTCTTGATTAACCCTTTAAAGGTGCACGCCCTTCGTTAGAATAACTCGCTAAATAAACATAAGCAATAGGAGAAATGCGCTGACTCACATAGAGTGAATACCGCGGTGACCTTCACCTTAGATCGTGCTCACGACGAACTTTTGATTCAGCTGTCAAGGATAAGATAGAATTACGTATGGAATGTAGAATCTACACACAGGGGTTGATAGAAAGTTAGATCTAGAGTGATTTAAATACAGACAATAATACGTTTTATTCTTTTTAACTGTGAAAGCATCGCTAGAATATAAACAATTTTGAATCTAGAGGAATATCTAGATCTAGATTGCT
>JAWDGP010006491.1:20000-22500 GCA_033675545.1 Elysia crispata
ACTTATTGATTGAAAACTGCTTAACTAACAGAGCCTGCTTACCTCCTGGAAATGGATCGCCAATCACAAACAGTAACAGAAAGATGTGATAGCTTCCTTATGCGTTGCACTGAAAAGAAATTTTAAAAAAAGCCAGTTATGGCTACTTATGTTTTTGTGAATATTGTTGTCAGATAAGTCTAGATTGCACTTCAGCTTAATATGCTGATTGTAGCAAGAAAGACGGCCACTTGCAGTTTGTTTGATTGTTTGATACAGCCCGTTCACCAATAGGTGATCGTAAACCAATAACTCATATTTTATAGGCGCCATCGTGTAGGGTGAAACTGAAACTAGGAGGTCCCAAACTCCCCCACCGACTGTCTATCTGTCAATTCCTGTAGAACCGTCCGTAATTGTTTTAATGCTTTCCTGTATTAACACGTTAAATCTATTATGTTTTTGTAATTGGTCTAATTTACTAAATCGTGGCTGGATGGTTTCATTGCACTTTGTGTAAAGATGAAGATGAAAAAGCTGTCCTAATTTGGCTCGTTTCAGGATATTTCGATATGTCTTCGCAGAAACGAGTTCACTCTGTCTTCAAGGAAAAGTGAAGACATGTCTTCAGAGACGTTTGAGATGACGACTTGGCCAGTGTAAAATGCATCAACCCACAGCTTGAAACTGTCCTGTGTGCTACAGAAACAATCACCTGTATGCTACTGAGACAATCAACTGTTGCTACTGGTTCACCCAACTGTGTGCTACTGATTCATCCTACTTTGTGCTACTGATTCACCCAACTGTGTGTTACTGGTTCACCCAACTGTGTGCTACTGGTTCACCCAACTGTGTGCTACTGGTTCACCCAACTGTGTGCCACAGAGACTATCAACGCTGTGCTACAGAGACAATCACTGTGTGCTACTGATTCACCCTACGGTGTGCTACTGGCTGGTTCTCCTGTGTGCTACTGATTCACCCAACTGTGTGCTACTGGTTCTCCTAACTATGTGCTACAGAAGCAATCAACTGTGTGCTACTGATTCACCAGACTGTGTGTTACAGAGACAATCAACTGTGTGCTACTGATTCACCCAACTGTGTGTTACAGAGACAATCAACTGCGTATCGTAATTACGATGTTTGGAAAAGTTTCTCTAGGCAAGTAATTCGCTGTAAGATTGTGTGTCGCAATAACCCTAGTTTGTCTATCTTTGAGTCAGTTTTTCTGTTGAAGCTCACAGGCTTGTAATAGTTCTGATTCAACATCGTATGGAGGTCTTCATCTATTGTTAAAACTATTATCGCATCAAAAACAAACTTTATTCTACCCAGCTTTAGCGGGTTTTTAATCATTTCAAGGAAAGACTACATGATGAAGAAAGTGTAACTTAGATCAGAACAAATACTTTCACATGTTTGTGGTCAAAAGACAAGGTTTAAAAAAAAATCACTTTCATTAAAGAGATCATCCATTTCAATGAGTCTCGATCTAAACAAGTCCAACCACATAGCAGCGAGGTGAGTGTAGTGAAGGTGATAAGCATAAACTGGAGCACTGCTCACCCTAGTAAGCTCAAATGGCGTAGATGGGTGGAAAAGTAAAAAGAGATGCTTCTCCTTCTTCTTGTTCTTCATCTTCTTCTTGTTCTTTTTATTAAAGAAGATCGACAGAGAGTGAGAGATAGAGGGAAAGAGAGAGAGAGAGAGAGAGAGAGAGAGAGAAAGAAAGAGAGAGAGAGTGTGTGTGTGTGTGTGGGTGTGAGTGTGTTACTCCCCAAAAAATCAATGACGGAAAGCACAAACGTCGAGATAAAACATGGTTGAATTAAATAGAAGAAAAAGAGAGAGTGATGAAAAATAGAAAAAAACATGGACAGAGACACTGAGAGAGACTAACAGACATACACAGACAGACAGACGGACAAAGAGATTGGTTTATTCGCAGAAAATTAAACACGTGATATTCCATCCTCCAGATTAGGCATGCTTCACTGTTGAAAGATAGGGATGGAAGGAGGGGCAAAAAAAGAAATGTATGAATGGTAGAAAAAAAGAGAGAGTGAAGGAGAGAGAGAGAAAGAGAATCAGAGGAAGGAGAAAGAGAGAGGTGTAGAGATTGTTTCATCTATATTAAGTCAGTCATGGTATAAACCAGCCTTTGAGATAAGCCGTGATTGACTTGTAGAAATAGAAATATTGAGAGAGAGAGAGAGAGAGAGAGAGAGAGAGAGAGAGAGAGAGAGAGAGAGAGAGAGAGAGAGAGAGAGAGAGAGAGAGTGAGAGAGAGATTGTACATCTACATGAACTCAAATATGGTATACACCATCCTCTGAGATAAGCCGTGCTTGAAGTTTAGAAAAAAAAATATTGAGAGAGAGTGAGAGAGAGTGAGAGAGAGAGAAAGAGGGAGAGAGAGAGAGAGAGAGAGAGAGAGAGAGAGAGAGAGAGAGAGAGAGAGTGAGAGAGAGATTGTACATCTACATGAACTCAAATATGGTATACACCATCCTCT
>JAWDGP010006491.1:27500-32500 GCA_033675545.1 Elysia crispata
GCGAGAGAGAGAGAGGTTGTTCCATCTACATAAAGTCAAAGATGGTATACACTATCCTTTGAGATAAGCCGTGCTTGACTTGTAGGAAGTACTGAGAGATACAGGCATAGAGAAAGAGAGAGTGAGTGAGTTAGAGAGAGATATAGAGAGAGAGTGAGAGAAGTTGTTCCATCTACATAAAGTCAAACATGGTATACACTATCCTTTGAGATAAGCCGTGCTTGACTTGTAGAAAATATTGAGAGATAGAGGCAGAGAGAAAAAGAGAGAGAGAGAGTGAGAGAGAGAGAGAGAGAGAGAGAGAGAGAGAGAGAGAGAGAGAGAGAGAGAGAGAGAGAGAGAGGTTGTCCCATCTACATAAGGTCAAACATGGTGTACACCATCCTCTGAGATAAGCCGTGCTTGACTTGTAGGAAATATTGAGAGATACAGGCAGAGAGAAAGAGAGAGAGTGAGTGAGAGAGAGAGAGATAGAGACAGAGAGCGAGAGAGAGAGAGGTTGTTCCATCTACATAAAGTCAAAGATGGTATACACTATCCTTTGAGATAAGCCGTGCTTGACTTGTAGGAAATATTGAGAGATACAGGCAGAGAGAAAGAGAGAGAGAGAGTGAGTGAGAGAGAGAGCGAGAGAGAGAGAGAGAGAGGTTGTTTCATCTACATAAAGTCAAAGATGGTATACACTATCCTTTGAGATAAGCCGTGCTTGACTTGTAGAAAATATTGAGAGATAGAGGCAGAGAGAAAGAGATAGAGAGAGTGAGAAAAGGAGAGAGAGAGAGAGAGAGAGAGAGAGAGAGAGAGAGAGAGAGAGAGAGAGAGAGAGAGAGAGAGAGAGAGAGAGAGAGAGAGAGAGGTTGTCCCATCTACATAAGGTCAAACATGGTATACACCATCCTCTGAGATAAGCCGTGCTTGACTTATAGAAAATATTGAGAGATAGAGGCAGAGAGAAATAGAGATAGAGTGAGTAAGAGAGAGAGAGAGAGAGAGAGAGAGAGAGAGAGAGAGAGAGAGAGAGAGAGAGGTTGTTCCATCTACATAAACTCAAACATGGTATACACCATCCTTTGAGATAAGCCGTGCTTGACTTTTAGAAATAAAAATATTGAAAGAGAGTGAGAGAGATTGAGAAAGCGAGAGAGAGAGAGAGAGAGAGAGAGAGAGAGAGAGAGAGAGAGAGAGGGAGAGATAGATTGTTGCATTTACATAAAGTCAAACATGGTGTACACCATCCTTTGAGATTAGCCGTTATTGACTTTTAGAAATAGAAATATTGAGAAAGAGAGAGAGAGAGAGAGAGAGAGAGAGAGAGAGAGAGAGAGAGAGAGAGAGAGAGAGAGAGAGAGAGAGAGAGAGAGAGAGAGAGAGAGAGAGAGAGAGAGAGAGATTGTTCCATGTACATGAAGTCAAACATGGTATACACCATCCTTTGAGATATGCTGTGATTGACTTTTAGAAATAGAAATATTGAGAAAAAATGAGAGAGAGAGAGAGAGAGAGAGAGAGAGAGAGAGAGAGAGAGAGAGAGAGAGAGAGAGAGAGAGAGGTTGTCCTATCTAGATAAAGTCAAACATGGTATACACTATCCTTTGAGATAAGCCATGCTTGACTTGTAGAAAATATTGAGAGAGAGAGAGAGAGGCAGAGAGAGAGAGTGAAAGAGAGAGGGAGAGAGAGATAGCGGTTTTCCCATCTACATAAAGTCAAACATGGTATACACCATCCTTTGAGATAAGCCGTGCTTGACTTGTAGAAAATATTGAGAGATAGAGGCAGAGAGAAAGAGAGAGAAAGTGAGAGAAAGAGAAAGAGAGAGTGAGAGTAGGAGAGAGAGAAAGAGAGGTTTTCCCATCTACATAAAGTCAAACATGGTATACACCATCCTTTGAGATAAGCCGTGCTTGAAATGTAGAAAATATTGAGAGATACAGGCAGAGAGAAAGAGTGAGAGAAAGAGAGAGAGAGAGAGACAGAGAGTAAGAGAGAGAGGTTGTACATCTACATAAAGTCAAACATGGTATACACCATCCTCTAAGATAAGCCGTGCTTGACTTGTAGAAAATAATCAGAGATACAGGCAGAAAAAAAGAGAGAGAGAGAGAGAGAGAGAGAGAGAGAGAGAAAGATTAAGAGAGAGAGTGAGAGAGGTTGTCTCATCTACATAAGATCAAACATGGTATACACTATTCTTTGAGATAAGCCGTGCTTGACTTGTAGAAAATATTTAGAGATAGAAGGAGAGAGAAAGAGAGAGAGAGTGAGGAAAAGGAGAGAGAGAGAGAGAGAGAGAGAGAGAGAGAGAGAGAGAGAGAGAGAGAGAGAGAGAGAGAGAGAGACTGAGAGAGGCTGTCCCATCTACATAAGGTCAAACATGGTATACACCATCCTCTGAGATAAGCCGTGCTTGACTTGTAGAAATTATTGAGAGATAGAGGCAGAGAGAAATAGAGATAGAGTGAGTAAGAGAGAGAGAGAGAGAGAGAGAGAGAGAGAGAGAGAGAGAGAGAGATAATGTTCCAACTACATAAAGTCAAACGTGGTATACATATCATCCTTTGAGATAAACCGTGATTTACTTTTAAAAATAGAAATATTGAGAAAGAATGAGAGACAGAGAGAGAGAGAGAGAGAGAGAGTGAGAGAAAGAGAAAGAGAGAGAGAAGGAGAGAGAGATTGTTGCATTTACATAAAGTCAAACATTATATACACCATCCTTTGATATAAGCCGTTATTGACTTTTAGAAATACAAATATTGAGAGAGAGAGAGAGAGAGAGAGAGAGAGAGAGAGAGAGAGAGAGAGAGAGAGAGAGAGAGAGAGAGAGAGAGAGAGAGAGAGAGAGAGAGAGAGAGATTGTTCCAACTACATAAAGTCAAACGTGGTATACATCATTTTTTGAGATAAGTCGTGGTTGACTTTTAGAAATAGAAATATTGAGAAAGAATGAGAGACAGAGAGAGAGAGAGTGAGAGAAAAAGAAAGAGAGGGAGAGGGGGAGAGAGAGAGAGATTGTTGCATTTACATAAAGTCAAACATGATATACACCATCCTTTGATATAAACCGTTATTGACTTTTAGAAATAGAAATATTGAGAAAGAGAGAGAGAGAGAGTAAGAAAGCAAGAGAGAGAGAGAGTGAGAGAGAGAGAAAGGGAGAGAGAGAGAGAGAGAGAGAGAGAGAGAGAGAGATTGTTCGATCTACATGAAGTCAAACATGGTATACACCATCGTTTGAGATAAGCCGTGCTTGACTTGTAGAATATATTGAGAGAAAGTGAGAGAGTGAGAGCGCGAGAGAGAGAGAGAGAGAGAGAGAGAGAGAGAGAGAGAGAGAGAGAGAGAGATTAATTGTTCCATCTACATAAAGTCAAACATGGTATACACTATCCTTTGAGATAAGCCGTGCTTGACTTGTAGAAAATATTGAGAAATATAGGCAGAGACAAAGAGAGAGAGAGAGAGAGAGAGAGAGAGAGAGAGAGAGAGAGAGAGAGAGAGAGAGAGAGAGAGAGAGAGAGAGAGAGAGGTTGTCCCATCTACATGAAGTCAAACATGGTATACACTATCCTTTGAGATAAGCCGTGCTTGACTTGTAGAAAATATTGAGAGATAGAGGCAGAGAGAAAGAGAAAGAGAGTGAGAGATGGAGAGAGAGAGAGAGAGGTTTTCTCATCTACATAAAGTCAAACATGGTATACACCATCCTTTGAGATAAGCCGTGCTTGACTTGTAGAAAATATTGAGAGATAGAGGCAGAGAGAAAGAGAGAGAAAGTGAGAGAAGGAGAGAGAGAGAGAGAGAGAGAGAGAGAGAGAGAGAGAGGTTTTCCCATCTACATAAAGTCAAACATGGTATACACCATCCTCTGAGATAAGCCGTGCTTGACTTGTAGAAAATATTGAGAGATACAGGCAGAGAGAAAGAGAGAGAGTGAGTGAGAGAGAGAGAGAGAGAGAGCGAGAGAGAGAGAGAGAGGTTGTTCCATCTACATAAAATCAAACATGGTATACACTATCCTTTGAGATAAGCCGTGCTTGACTTGCAGAAAATATTTAGAGATAGAAGGAGACATAAAGAGAGAGAGAGTGAGAGAGAGAGAGAGAAAGAAAGAGAGAGAGAGTGAGAGAGGCTGTTCCATCTACATAAGTCAAACATGGTATACACCATCCTTTGAGATAAGCCGTGCTTGACTTGTAGAAAATATTGAGAGATAGAGGCAGAGAGAAAGAGAGAGAGAGAGAGAGAGAGAGAGAGAGAGAGAGAGAGAGAGAGAGAGAGAGAGAGAGAGAGAGAGAGGTTATACCATCTACATAAAGTCAAACATGGTATATATCATCCTTTTAGATAAGCCAACTTGACTTGTAGAAATTATTGAGAGATAGAGGCAGAGAGAAATAGAGATAGAGTGAGTAAGAGAGAGAGAGAGAGAGAGAGAGAGAGAGAGAGAGAGAGAAGGAGAGAGAGATTGTTGCATTTACATAAAGTCAAACATGATATACACCATCCTTTGATATAAACCGTTATTGACTTTTAGAAATACAAATATTGAGAGAGAGAGAGAGAGTGAGAGCGCGAGAGAGAGTAAGAAAGGGAGAGAGAGAGAGAGAGAGAGAGAGAGAGAGAGAGAGAGAGATAGATTGTTCCATGTACATGAAGTCAAACATGGTATACACCATCCTTTGAGATATGCTGTGATTGATTTTTAGAAATAGAAATATTGAGAAAAAATGAGAGAGAGAGAGAGAGAGAGAGAGAGAGAGAGAGAGAGAGAGAGAGAGAGAGAGAGAGAGAGAGAGAGAGATTAATTTTTCCATCTACATAAAGTCAAACATGGTATACACTATCCTTTGAGATAAGCCGTGCTTGACTTGTAGAAAATATTGAGAAATATAGGCAGAGACAAAGAGAGAGAGAGAGAGAGAGAGAGAGAGAGAGAGAGAGAGAGAGAGAGAGAGAGAGAGAGAGAGAGAGAGAGAGAGAGAGAGAGAGAGAGAGAG
>JAWDGP010006491.1:40000-43144 GCA_033675545.1 Elysia crispata
ACAATTCTCTTTTCTATGTGTAATACCCTGTCTATTATGATATAGGCGAACATACAATTCTCTTTCGCAGTACAAAATCAAATCAGTCATAGTAGTTTTGACCTGCCATCTTCCACACTTTGTTTGAAAGCTTCATAAAAATTGTCCTTTTATTTTGGTCCACCTTGATGAATAAACTATAAACTAGGGTTTCCTGCCTTTGCACATTACTGTAGAGCTCCTATAACTTTTAACTTTCCTTCTATTGGGCTCAGGGTCTGAGATTCATTCTTTACACTTTGTAAATCAAAAACGTCGAGTATATTGATATTGTGTATGTCTTTCTTTTTTTTCCTACCATGTAAAGCAATTTGTCTTCTTTTTATGTGGTCGCTACTGCTTCTCCATTTATGTATATTTCACATAACGCCGCCCCGTCCCACTCAATATTTTCAGCTTGACCTTTGTGTAAGACTAGACCCACCAGTAACTATTAGAACTACTCTCCGGGTGAATCCGTAGAAATAAGCGAATAAGCGTCCAATAGTAGTCGTAATTAGTCCGGGTACATCACTGGACATGCAGCAGCCCCGTATAAAACTGTATGGAACAATTTAACCACAGAGATCTAAATTCTACAAAGCGGAGTAACTCCATAATTCCTACAGTAAACGTCAGGAATGGGAAATTACTCTAAAGGAACCGATAGAAAAGGAGACCATTGTTGTTTTCTGCCTTGTTCTCTGGCTATCTATATATATATATTAGACGTTAGAAGCAAAACATAAATGAATGAGCTTTAGTGCAGAACTGAATGAAAAGCCAACCCAGACACCAGTTCACTTTTAAGTTGCTTATTTTCTCCTCAACATTTTGTAGTCTAACCTTTGACCTCATCTGTCCACATCAGAAACAAACTAATTAAAACAAGAAGGAAAAAGATTGTTTTTTAATATCAATAATATCATGCTTGAGTTTGACTTCAGAGCATTTATTCTAAATATTGAGCATGTCCTCTTTGTAACAATTAATTTCAATGCTATATTGTGTATGTGCGTTTGTGTGTAATTTTGTCATTGTCCGTGGGTTTCTATCTTTATATCTTTATACTTAGTATTTTCATCATGATATCCGATTGGTTTGGGGTTTTTTTGTTTGTTGGTTTGTTGGCTTTTTTTTTTTTTTTTTTTGAGATATTTGAAATGTATACAGCGATTAAAATGACTATTTAGAGCCGCTCTGCGACTCCCTGGCGTATAAAACGTGAAGGGAGTCCTGTCATTGTTTTGGTGTTATTTTTTTCTTCGCGTCCATTCTCATTGCTTTGACTTCTTTGTGTTTTGTGAATGTGGCATGACAAGTTATAAAATTTTTGTTGGTGTTGGTTATTTTTTTCTTCGCGTCCATTCTCATTGCTTTGACTTCTGCATGTTTTGTGAATGTGGCATGACAAGTTATTTAATTTTTGTTGGTGTTGATTATTTTTTTCTTCGCGTCCATTCTCATTGCTTTGACATCTGCATATTTTGTGAATGTGGCATGACAAGTTGTTTAATTTTTGTTGGTGTTGATTATTTTTTTCTTCGCGTCCATTCTCATTGCTTTGACTTCTGCATGTTTTGTGAATGTGGCATGACAAGTTATTTAGTTTTTGTTGGTGTTGATTATTTTTTTCTTCTCGTTCATTCTCACTGCTTTGACTTCTGTATGTTTTGTGAATGTGGCATGACATTCTCATTGCTTTGACTTCTGCATGTTTTATGAATGTGAAAGCGCGAACTTGATTATAAAATTTTTTGTTGAATTGTTGGTTATTTTTCTTCTGGCGTCCATTCTCATTGCTTTGACTTCTGCATGTTGTGAATGTAGCGCGAACAGGATATTTAAGTTTTTGTTGGTGTTGATTATTTTTTCTTCGCGTTCATTCCTCATTGCTTTGACATCTGCATATTTTTGTGAATGTGGCGCATGACAAGTTGTTTAATTTTTGTTGGTGTTGATTTTTTTCTTCGCGTTCATTCTCATTGCTTGACTTCTGCATGTTTGTGAATGTGGCATGACCATTATTCATTTTTGATGAGGTGTTGATTATTTTTTCTTCGCGTCCATTCTCATTGCTTTGACTTCTGCATGTTTTGTGAATGTGGCATGACAAAGGATATTTGGTTGCACGTGTTGTTGATTATTTTTTCTTCGCGTTCCATTCTCCTGCTTTTGCTGACTTCTGTATGTTTTGTGAATGTGGCATGACAAGTTATTTAATTTTTTTTGTTGTTGCTCGACACTTGTTTATCCAGCTGTGGCGTAGAAAACAGCGGATGCCTTAGGCATTGGGAGGAAAAAAATAGAATCTAGGAACAAATTTCTTAGGTAGAGCAAATAAAACATTGGTTAGATCCGATCATTATTTTTCTCTCACATTAGACCTAAACTTAATTATAAAAAGATAAGGTTTGACAGGAGTTCTATAACGTCGATGTCTCCACTGATTTTAAATGTGATTTGAGGTTATATTCTACCGTGACTAAAAATAAAAAGGAAGGAAAAAAAAACAAACACTATCAGACAGGCGCATAATGGCTCACCAGTTAGAACGTTGGTCTGGCAATATGGAAGTTATAAGAGTCTCCCAAATTAACCAGGGACTATGTGGTAGTGGGGTAAGATCTCATTTTACAAACCCTACATTGGGCTCGACGGACAGCCGCCGTCTCAATATCAGATTCTTACAGAAGTTAAGGTGACGTAAAAACAAACGACCCGTTTAATAATTTCTATCAATACCCCATAATTATGGTTAAGACTTCTTGAAGAATCGAAACGAAAACGAAACCTACAGAAAATAAAATGACAAAAAGTTTTCAAGCTGAACCGTGTTTTATGAGTTGTTGAACTCTGTACGCTACAATATAAGACGAGCGAGTTTTGTGGACTGAACCAACACATCAAAATTCTCGGCTTGTGACACAAGTCTGACAAAGTGTAACAAACAAAGAATGATAGAATTGAAGGAGATAAATACATCTGTATCAGTTGAATATAACGGCGGGTTCACACCAAGTCGTCTCCCGTGAATAGTGCTGAAGTTTTCACTTGAAAAACTGTGTCTTGGCTAGAAACTTGGTACCATAGGGTTTTTTAGCATCGAACTTGTTATATCTATCT
>JAWDGP010006494.1:7500-55000 GCA_033675545.1 Elysia crispata
CAAAGTCAGAAGAAAAAATAAACAAACCTCAAGGCGTGTTGACAAATTGAACAAACTCACTCCTAGATACAAAGGGCAACTATTTCAAGTTAATCAGTTGTGATACATGGTTACATAATTTAAAACCTGGTCAACATAGAATCAAGGTTTTAACTGATTTTTCTGAAAAATTGAAAGCTTCAACCCACTATGTATAATGACAGAGAAATAAGTTTTTTTTTTACTTAACATTCGGTAAGTAGTGCTGTTTGTAGTTAAATTTCAAGGGTTTTTACCTTTATAAAATAAAATTTAATATTAAACAAAATTGTAAGAAAATGCGTAGCAAGTAAGTCGCATGAAGAAAGTGTGTCACTGTCAACTTAAAAGGATCAGGAAAGATTGAACTTTGCCTGGCAAGGCAACTTCGCCAGGAACTGGCTTCAAGCCCTAACGGTGTTAAGACCCGTAAAACGGTCAAGGTCCACATACTATGACGGCCCGCGCCTGTCGTCATTTTATGCTTTGGGTCTGATGTTACTCCTCCCATAAAACACCGGGATGCGCACTTGTGTGCATCACTTTGGTGCTTGGGTGCTGGCAGGGAAGTTTGTCGTGGGTTGTGTGATAAGCACAACCTGCTCAGAGGTACCGGCGACTTGGGTACTTCCTCGATGTGGTGTCGGTGGGCCGGCTATCCTGAGAGTGTCTATATGGCGGAGGTTCAGAGCTGAAACCCTTCATCCCCTGCAATCTTTTGACATATCTCCCATTGTAGGGAGTTGAACATCTTCCTTCACAGGGAGATGTATTTTTTTTTTTTTTTTTTTATTTGTTTGTTTTTTACTTCCATTAACTATACAACACCCTCTTTTTTATTTGTTATCTTCCATGGGAGAGCCAATTTACATAATCTTCCTTGACTCCACTGACGAACTTTCCACTTGTGACTGGCAGATCATATCTGCTTATCAGTACTAAAAATCGAGATAGTCTCTGGTCCGATGAGACTATAAGCCTTTATAAGTTTTTAAGTTATCTTTTTATGTCAAGATTCGTTCCGTTTCTATCCTTAATTCATAATTCTGTTACCAATTAGCTACACGGTTTAAATCAAATTAGAGGGTTTTCTTTTCTTTGGCTGGTATTAAACAAAGCCGAGAAAAACTGTAAAATAGATCGAACATCAAAGAATACAAAGTAGTTTGAAAATAAAGGCGAGAAAAATATAGAAAGAGAGAACAGAGAGAGAGAAAGAGAGAGAGAGAGAGAGAGAGAGAGAGAGAGAGAGAGGGGAGAGAGAGAGAGAGAGAGAGAGAGAGAGAGAGAGAGAGAGAGAGAGAGAGAGAGAGAGAGAGAGAGAGAGAGAGAGAGAGAGAGAGAGAGAGAGAGAAAAGAGAGATATAAAGGAGGCAGATACGCAGAGAAACTTGGTAATTGTAAAGGATCCCAAAAGAGGCGTATTTGCTTATAAATAGCGCAACACAAAGGCTTAAAAAAAAACCAGGCACACAACTTTATACCAAACGTTACGGGACAAAAAAAAAATGAGAAACAGTACAACTAATAATTTAACCGATAAACATTTCGCCTCAAATGCAGCTTCATCAGAAAAATACAAAAGAAAGTGACATTCACAGGTTACATACAAAATTGGGAAAGCTCGGCACAAACGGGACAAATGATTGGTTCGGGGAGGGACAGTGCGCAGAATGCCTCAAGGTTCAGTGCAATAGCTAGGGATGGTGAGTGCAGAGGGCTTGATCTCGTTGATATAGGGGTTGGATAACGCTATTGCTCATGTTAGAGATACAAGCTAGTTTATTTAAAGAAAGAAAAAAAAAGCTGTTTGTTTATGTTCTGATGGGGGCAGATGAGTAGAGGTGAGGAGGCGAGATGTAAAGGGTCTTCATCAAATATGTAGGTATAAAAATAACGCATAAAGGGAATGTTTGTTCCTCTCCTTTCAATTTCAATGTATTTTACATCGTTATGTCTATCTTTGTCCGCTTATTACTTACTTTTCTCTTCAACTGTGTGTCGCTATTTATTTCTTAATTTTCTGGTTCTCTTCCTCAATATAATCTATATATCTCTTTCTCTCTGTCTCTCTCTCTGTCTCTCCCTCTCTTTCTCTTTCTCTCACTCCCTCTCTCCCTCTCTCTCTCTCTCTCTCTCTCTCTCTCTCTCTCTCTTTGTGTCTCACTCTTTCTATTCTTCGGCTCTTGATTAACGTTTTCAGCCACGATTTAATCCCACAGCAAGCGCATTGACTCTTTTAAATAAGTTTAGCATGTAGGAATCTAAATAAAGTGTGGCTTCATGTATACAGGGAAATAACTGTTCAAATGCGAAATTTCCGACAACTCAGGTTTAAAAAAAATATTAAAAAGAAAACCATACTAAATGCGCCTTTCTCGCATGTTTGTGTCGTAAATTCTATTAAACATTGTGATAAAGTTGTTACATGCACAGAGAGCTTTAAAATGAAATAGTAAAACTGTCAATAAAATAAAATCTAACGCTGTGAATCATTTTACTAATCAAAGACAATAACCTTTCTGAACATGATATTTTCTCGTATTATGTATGCCAGATGCATTCATTCAAACTCCCATCTAGGGCCCGGAACCGGACCCCATCCTCACCCATTAGGAAGCCTAAGAAATGGAGCGGTTACTCTAAGTTAGTAGACTAATAAAAATAAGGGAACAACAGTAAAGGATTGATGGTAAAATTAGTTTAAAGACCAGAACGATGAAAACAACTCTTATCTGTCTGGTTCCTTTTCTTCCACCCTCTCCGGTGGAACTTATTAATTTTGAAATCAATCAATCAATCAGGTGCTGTGCTCTTTAGCATGAATTAAGGCGAACAAGACCTTCCACGCATCTCTACGCCTTTTCGCTTTCAGTGGATCTATCACTTGTCCTAGTCTTTGAGCCACTTTGTTAGTCCGTTCAACATATTCTCACGCTGCTCTGTCCTTCTGCGTTTTCCTTCGAACATTCAGTTGTCACAAGATTTTATAGTTTTATAGTGGCCAAAAAAAGATTGCTTAGCGTTTACGCATTTTATTTATGAGTGATCTTGCTATGTCGGCTTCTCGTAACACTATTTCGTCTGATTTATTTGCAGTCCATGAGATTTGTAAGATTCTCCGCAGGTACCACATTTCTGTTGCCTCCTGTTTTTTTTTATTTATTCATTTTTTGCAACTATTTTGAAATTGTCCAGGCTTCGCATCCATACATCAGAATAGGTTCAATATAGTACATATTACATCAATATGTGAGTATTGATTTCCTTCTCTGAAAACTTTTTTTGCTTATGCTTTTCTTGATACAATTTCAGTATTGTTGCGTCCATCATTTGATGTACTTAAGTATTTGAATCGATCCCCTTGCTTGATTAATTCCCGTTGATAAAGATGTTGATCCGTGGACCCTAATTCTTTGGACTGACTACCATTACGTCTGTCTATTTGGCACTCAATTCTAATCCTTACCTTCTGCTTTCTTCTTCAACGATGTTTAAAAAATTTTGCAAGCCTTCTTTACTTTTTGCAATTAAAGCAGTGTCATCAGCCTATCCCAAGTTGCTTACGTTGTGTCCTCCTACTTTAATTCCTAGATATTCTTTTAAGTTTCGCATAATCATTTCACTGAGAGAGAAGAGGTCTGGGGGAAAAGCACACATCTTTGTCTGAAACCAAGCTTAATAGGAACAGGCGAACAACTTTATAACTTTAATTTAAAAAAAAAGAAAGGAACAGTAAAAATAATAATTTAACTTATAAACGTTTCACCTTATACACTGCTTCATCAGAAATGTACGTAAGAAAAGGACGTTCACACTTCAATGGTTATCACTAAGAGACGAAAATACAAACGAACTTTTGCATGAGCGCGCAGTGATGTATTTTATGTAAGTTTTCATCAGATTTATAAAATATTTGAAGTGAAAAGCACTGAGATAAAGTAAAGGGCCGGCCGTTGAATTAGCATTGGCCAATGAAATTGAAAGCGATGTATACTTGTGACAGGTGTTATTCCGTGGGCCTACTACGCCACGTACGACCGGTTCGGTCTTACACGATGGACACACACACAAAATAAAAGAAAAGGCACTCGCAAGCAAATTGGTGCCCAACACGAGTCTAACAAGACGTAAATGTGAATGTAAGACATATGAGAAGTACAGATGGTGTTCTTTTGTGACCTTTAAACCGATGATGAACGGCTCAAAGCACAGTGTAATACTTTGCAAATAACTATTATTTTAATTATTAGCCTACTACTAGGATAACTTTGATTTCACATTGAATACCTTGGTTTTTAAGAAGAAATAAAAGGACCAAAAACATGAACGATTTTTTTTCTTTTCTTTTCTTTTTCTTCTTCTTTTTTGTTTTGTTTTGTTTTAAACAATGGCAAGTAAGAAATAAAAATCGACTAAAACAGAATAAAAATATTTTAAATTTATGACGATTAAACCTAGATAAAAATCGAAACTATGCGATAATGTTGGTAATAAAGCTATTGCAGTAATCCCCCTTTCCTCTCCACTTTAGTTCAACTAATTTTTAATGAACAGAGAAATTGTAAACTTGAATTGAATCGAGATCCAAATTTGGATTTTCTGTTTTGCAAGAAAAAAGTAACTCATGTCTAAACGCCTAAAGATTAGACCTAGGATCTAGAATCAGCTTCTGTTTAAAAATACCAGACGGTGCCATACGAGCTAGATCTAGAATCTAGATCTAGGAGCTAGCAGATCTAAGGTCTGGAAATCTACGCCGCCTGGACGTAGACCTAGAATCTAGGTAATGTATTGATCTAGATCTAGAGATCTAAATCAGTAAATTGCATATGCATGGTAGGAAGGACTTCTGAATGGATAGGTACCTCTATCATACTAAAGAGGGGTTCTAAAAAATGGAGGACTAATGAGCTGAGCACACTCGATTCAAATTTTTCAACCGGCCGATATTTGCCCAATAGAACTTATTAATGCTTCGACTTCGAGTAAATGTTAATCATTTTCAAACAATGAATTGCCAATAATAAAAAAAAAAAAAACCGAAATTATATATCCTGTATCATATCTTAATATATTAAGCCAACGTATCATATCGGAAGTCCTATAGGCCTCACTTTTATATAATACCTGTCAAAAGAAGAAAAAAAATGAGTATCATTACAACTAACTCAAGGTTTCAAGACATTATCATGAAGTCTATACTAAAGTAAACTAATAAAATAGTATCAATTTGCGACAATACTGAGACTTACAATGAGACTGAGTTTCAAATTCACGTATAGTTATACTGAACACACCTAAGTTTTACTTTTAACACACTTAAGTGCAGCATCAACTTAAGGCTGTTAAGTGTTGTTTATAACGCATGTATATTCAGCTAATGCTTAAAGCTACTTACATAATATATACGTATATTATAACTATTTGTCATTTTTTTTTCTTTTTCAGTTCTGGACAACTGCTCAAATTTACATTTACTTCTTGTCTGGCCATGTCGGAAAACAAGGATGAACAGAAACCAGAACAGAGCGGCTGCTATTGGTAAGACAATACCTTTAAATTTGTTGTCTAATAATCTTAAGCAGAGATATTTGAAAAAAGAAAAAGAAAAAATATTAAAGATACAAATCGTCAAATGTGTCATTTTAAAGTTAAATGAAAGTGATGAGAGTTAATAAATGAACATGTGTTGTGTTTTTCATTCTTGTGTTCAAGCAGACTCAAATAAAGTCATAAACTGCAAAAGTTGGTAGTAACATTAAATTTATGAGTGAAAGTGCAGAGTTTATTGTTATCCAGAAATTATTTGATATAACTGAGGAAAACAAAGGGTACAATTTTTATGAATGGATTATGACTTTAATACTAGTCAATCAATAAAGTTGGATCCAGACTACACTTTTCGCTGATTTGCGAGATAGGGGGCAAAAGAAACAGGTACCCGCAGATCAGTGGGTAATTTGCATTCTGTAAGCCAGTTGCACTGACTTCACACTCCCACTGCATACAAAACTTTTCTAACCTACCACCGAAACAGTGGGTTATCCTTTAGAAATCTTCTTGTCTTGCTGCAACCCCCTATCCCTAGGCAATAATCTCTCCAATGCCCATCCCCTGAGCTCAATGTCATATCAGTAACATGGCGATAACAGATTATATATATATCAAATCAAATGTAGATATCGGATGTTGATTTAGCCTAAGCTCTCTTTGCTTTATGCCCATGTAATATAAGCACCTGGAGAAATCGTGCATCAATTAAAAATGAGGAGGCATGTGGCAAGACAAAAAGGAAAGATGTTTGTCGTATTTAATAGCAATATTATTAAATACATTAGGTAAATATGTGTAATTGGATATTAATCATATCAGCCTGAGGATTGCTTCATCTGCGTTTAATTTAGAAAATACAAAAATAGTACAAGTTTTACAGTACCAATTGTCGCCTCGGCCAAGACTAGAACCAACTCCTCATCAAAATCCCCTACTCCATGTAGATTGCAGAACTAGGCCTTAGTAAAAAAAAAAAAGAGGAAGAAAATTTGTCAAGAAACTTAGGCTTATTTGATCTGTGAAAGTAGGTAGTAGGTTATTGAGAGACTGAGCAATGAAGAATGTGGTTATCAAGTGGGAGGCTGGTAGATCTAGAACTGACACTCAGGATGCAAATTACACATAATGTTCACTGCAAGGTAGGTGAACATCCGCTGCCAGCAAGTCCTCAAGCATAGTGCCTGTTAACCACGGGCCTTAGTAATGTCCATGGGTACTTGAGATCATACAGCTGTGGGTCCTAAAACTATCATCAACATGTTCCAGATTAGCAATGTCTAAGTCTTCTGCTGACCAAAGAGACAAGCTTAGCATATAATTTTTTCCTTATACTCATGCAACTCCTTACCCATTCTCCTTTCAGACCCTAGTAGTTTCCTTTCCTCTTGGTCAATGATAAGCCCTGCACACTGCATTACACAATTTGTATATATATATTCCAATTTAAGTCTAAGTGAACTACTCAGGCCTATCCTCAAAAAATAGTAAATCACCCTTAGGCTAGAATTTCTAACTTTCTGGCTCACCATGATTCTGTTGCTTGCTGTTTAGACCTTTATCTCTTATGTCTTATCATTCAATATTTGTACTTTAATCTTATCTTTAATAAGTTAAGATTTTAGTTTTTAAAAACTCTAACAACAGCAAAAGCAAATAATTAAGGCTATACACAAAAAATTGCAACACTCAAAAAAAAAAAAAAATGCAAATTTCTTGATGCAAGTATACTGACTCAGCAGATAATCCTTTAACAATTTTGAGTTTAATACTTAGCTTCTGAGCAATGGGAGTTTGAAGCAACATTCACTTGCCAACTCCATCTTTTGCTAATCTGTCTGTTAAGTCTGCCTGGAAGATACTGAATATTTCATGTGTTATAGACTTTGAAATTCAGTAAACAATAGTAGGATGTGTCCAACTGCTTCTTAGCTACTTTATCTGTTTTGTGCTAATCCACCTTCTTGTGAAGGAAGTCCATATTCTCTCAAGCAATTAAATACTTTGGTCTCTGCTAATATATGTAAAGCAATTTTTTTTAAAGATTTACAACCTTTGATATCTCCCTATCTGGAGGATCAGATGACTCATCAGTCATTTTCTGGTGTCTTCTTTAGAAAGCCATGGCAGCCCTATTCTTAGCTAAAAGTGGCGTGCCTAAGTTCAATTTGTTAAAATGAGCAAAATATTTTATTTCATGCTTATACTCACAAAAATTACAAATTTAAGATGTTTGATATTCTAAAATCCTTTCCTGGTTTACTTTATTTTTTGGCAGTGGGGAGAAAAGAAAACTTGGAACTCAAGAATTTCAGTGTAGTTCCTGCGCAACATGGTTTCATGGTCCCTGCCTGGATATTCAAGCTGAGTAAGAATTATTCTTTCATTTCTCTTGAAAATAAATGAGCCTAGATTAGGTCATTCCTACCTAGTGAAGGAGAAGACCAAAGAGTAAAAAAAAAGGATGGACGTATATTTCTATTCTTTTTTCATCATGTATCTGTTATTTTATTAAAATATGTATATTATTGCTACCACAAATAACAATGTTGATGAAAACAAATACCGTGTAGAAAATTTCAGTAATAGAGTTTGAGTGCTCATGATAATTTTTGTTATAATCCTAGAATAGAGGTAGCCTCCAAGAGGACTTACTGGTTGGATTGCTCTAATTTTTTTGTGAATTAAAAGAGTAACATACCAACTCAATTTGCAGTGAATCATAATTTAATGTATCATTATATGCTTTTGCATTTTATCAGATAATTTTTAAACTCATTTCTGAATGACTTGTCAATCCATGACACTTAACATCCACCCAGTCTATCTTGGGATAGCATGCCAAATTTACCTGACAACTGGAAAAATCTAGGAATCCTAAACCATTTAACTGATTTTGTCACAGACGAAAAGTAAATAAAATTAATAGATTTACAGATAGATATGATATATAGGACACTTTTGCCAAATATTATTTGCATAAGATTTTTTGAGGCTGTGTATGGATGCTCATTTGGAGTTAGGTAGATCCATTTGCTGCTATGGTACAAGCTTAATACTAAAGGAATGTTTTCTAGTTTGAACGAAATTTCTTCTCTTATGATGTAATTTTTGAGCAGTGCAGCTAAATATTTTTTTACCAATTAAAGTTTTATATATCATGGCCTTTAATTAATCATGCAATATTCATTCTTGTACAATTTTTTTTTTATGTAGACCAGGCCTCCCCTTCATGATCAGCTATCAGTTTTTGTGCAAGAAGTGCAGCGGAATAGGACATGAGACATTTCAAAAAAGACAAGCCAGTGAGCATTTTTAAAATTTATCTTTTTGTTGCATATCATACAGAAGGACAATAAGATAAAAATTTGACTATTAAAAAAATAGCAGCTTTTTGACAGATGAAATTTAAGAAAGAAGAAAAGCTTCTCTCCTTGCAATAGATGAGCACCAAAAGAAAGTTAAACATTATCAGTAACCTTCATTGTCCATGTGTTGTTCATCCCAAGATTCCTTGTTCCTTGAATTTGCTTTCATTTGGAGTTTTGATTCTGTGAAAACTTCTAAAATGTCTACCTATGTGTGTAAAGAATATGGCTCTATAATCCCCCAGAATACTTTCTGCTTCGTATTGGTGTCACTGCTGCTTTTTTATTTCTCCATATGAATCTTCATATCTCTTCTTTCAAATCTATCATGTTTGCAGTTTATATGGTTGGCTGTGCTTATTTTTCAGCAGCATGAAAATGTGTAGTGTATAAATTTGATAGGTACATATTAGACCAAATAAGTCACAGTATTTCTGAGTGAGTTCAGAGCCTCACCTATCAAGCTGTGCTTGGTGGAAGCTAGTAGATCCTGATATCATTGTGCTGTGAGTGTACTTTATCGAACAAATGATCAATTATCAGAATGGACAGAACTCAAACATCTTTCCTGTATTTTTGGACTGGATATTAAGATATTGATAATAGACTAAAGTTTCATCAGGACCACAGCACATTTTGGGCTTTATTCATTCTTTTATGCCGCTATGTATGGGTTTAATGTATTATTATAAAATTTGTTTATAGCATGAGATCTTCATTGAGTCATTGATTCAGGTTTGATTATATATGTAGTTGTTTAAACTGCTCAGTCATCAGTGAAAATATGAAGTTGACTTCTCTTTGTTTCATAAGCAAAATGTTGGAATTTTTCTAAGCTTTAATTTATGGTTTCCATTTAATTAGATCCTTAAAATGAATCAGCCATTCAGAGGTGTTTTCTTTTTTTAAACCAATCGATTCATCCCATGAAGTAAGGTATTGAGGAAGAAGATTGTTGACATTTGCAACATGCGTTCTTGATTTTAATCATCAGCAGTCTTGTGGCGTTGCTGTTGATTAAAAAATTTTATTAGTGTAAATTTGTTGCAACAAAAAACTCTTTATAGCTCAAGAATTCCATATTAAAAAACAAAATATTTCATTGTGAGTGCAAAATCTCTTTATGGATATGCAAATGTTACTCATTAACTCCTTGGATAATTTTGTTTTTCATCTTTTATCATTCCAGCATTTCTACAGATCTGTCAAATGACATTGGCAAACTTGATTTTTGATGCTCAAGCAGCTGGAAGTGACAAAACTATGTTTTCAAGGGACAAAGTAAATTTAATCTGTCTAGCTTAAAGCAATAATATGAAAATTAAAAGTCAAGATGTAATCTAATTATGCAATACATCCCCTCCATGCCACACACTCAAACTCCTTTATTTCATTTCATTTTGAATTGAGTTTTGACTGTGAGGCATATATAATAATAATAATAATACTCATAATAATAATAATAATAATGAAAATAATCAATGATCACCATTTTTGATTCTGTTTTATCCTTCGCAAGGATAAGTTGTGTATGAATTGGTCTTATTTGAATCTTTCAAATAAAATTTACAAATCAATGTCACTCAGAGCAATTTTGTAAAATACTTCTGTTGGAAAACTTCATTTTAAGGACCATATTAACTTTGATGTGATATTCAACCACTTTAAATCTCCACAAATAATTGTTTAATCCCTATCCCATTTAAGGATTTTGCAATGTTAACCTCCCAAATTTTATTTCTGTGATCAAATATCCGTGAACTTATGACAATTTTTAACCCATGTTGTATTTGAACGTTTTTGTTTGCAATACTTTTAGGATATTATACCTTACATTGATAAGAACTGGGAACAACTCACGACAATGCAACGTCGAGTGAAAGTCACATGGCACACGACCATCTATAAAACAATGGTTGGTTTTCTTCCTCATCTTTATAGTCATTCTACACCAAAAATATAAGAATGTATGTGAAATAGAATTCAAGAAAGTTGAAATTAAATTTTATAAACTTTTGAAGATAAGATAGTTTTTACTGTTAGACAGCAAGAATCCAGTGAAAACACAGTTGCATTCAGGTTTCTTCATTTTTTACCGTACCATCTGATTTTAATCAGAACTGACAAGAGTCTCAAGATTCTTTTATTCTTGTGTGGGAAGACTTCTAAGTTTCACAGCCTCTAGGCAATGGAGACATGATATCTGATTACAAAAGTCTTAATTTGAGTTCAAATGAGATTTCATTAGTGTTTGTCTTTCTTATCTTTCTCAATAAGAGTAGAAAAGACACAATTAGGATTAACTCAATTTGACTTCATGTGTTTTTATCAATTGTAGCTCCAAAATTGAAAATAGCATCTTATTCCCCAAACAGCTTGCTCATCTCAGTTAGTGCTACCTTTAGGATATTTGGTTGTTGACTATATATTTAATCCAATTAATTTGCAGACATTAGCGAGCACTGTCTTCCTCTGTGCTTGCTTCCAGTATGTGGAAAAATTGCTAGTTCATTTACATGATCGTGGTCTCTTAATTTATACAGAGTTTTCAGCATATACTGTTGCTGGTTGTTTCAATCAAATTGCCAGTTATAACATGGAAAATGGGAGGAGAAATCCTTGCCTCAAGCATCTTGCTTTCTAAAAATTTTCCATAGTGTTTCTCAGGCGATTCTATTAAAGGTAATGAAGTTGATAACTGGGTGTGATTTTCATTCCTCTTCATTTGTTGCTTCAAGATAACCCTTTATGTTGCAATCTGGTTTACAGTGATTTGTTTGTCTTAAAGATGACACTCCTTCTCAAAGTCTTATTACTTCTCACTTTAATTCTTCCTAACATATTTCTATTAAAGACTTAAATAGATTATAGTCTAATCTCTGCTTTTTTATTGCATTACAGTTGTTCTGTTTTGATAGCTTTGTCAAGCAATAAATTGGATAAATAATGTGATTATGGGCGGAGCCTTGTCATACAGTCTTGCTTTTCTCTTTTTCATCAGAATAAGGGTGATAATTGTAACAAAGCAATATGACGTAAACGGCAAAAATATTTAAGAAGAAGCATAGGTATTTGTATAATATATATATATATATACACACATATATGGGTATGTGTGTGTGTGCATCATTGCTAATGATGCATCCTTTCGGGTTAACACTACAGGTAGTGTTTATTTTTTTTGCTATTTATCTTTTAAATTTTCTCTATCTTTTTGGGTCCTTAAAGTAACTTTTACGGCAAGTTACTTGAGAGAGAGATAAATCTAAGGTTAATGATGTAAAAAAAAAATAATAAAAGATGATGTAGAATTCCCAATGATCTTTTAAGTCTTTTTACTCTTAAACTTCTTATTACCAGATGAAAGAAACAGATGTGTTTTTGTATAAAGAAGACACGCCTGGAGAGTCTTACTTTGGATTGGTCAATCAGGTATCAAGACAGCTTACATTATCTTGACACCATTATGTTTTTATGTTGACAGACATATTTGTTTTCATAAACTCTCTTCTTTGCAAGGATGTGATGGTGAGCCATATTTATTTGTTCCATGCACTGATAAGTGAAGCAAAAAAAAAAAAGGCATATGTTAGAGAAGTATTGCATTTTATTTAAAATTTATATATTCTATTCTGTGCAGCTTGTGGTCGTGTCTTTATGCTCAATTCCATCTTAAATAACACTGGTGAGTTATACTCAAATTTTCTTTTTACCAGATTCAGGTCAGGATTTACTTGTATTTCTTTTTTCTGTGTTAGGATTTGACCAAGGTTGGACCTGTTTCAGATGCAAACCGTGTAACTGCTCAACCATCACAAGGCTTAAAGGCTCCATCTATGCCTCTGGAAACAGGACCAGGTCTTACTCTACACTCTATATTTGAGTGATATATTTTTTGTTTTTATTAAATTATGCTCTTAGTGAAAAAAAAATCCTTTTTCCATTTTCTTTTATAATTCTCTTATTTGTACACCAATCAAATGAAACTTGCCAGAAAAAAAAACTATTGTGGTGGACATAAGTCTTGCTCACCCCAGTGTGACAATGTACTTCAAGCATTGTGCTGATGGTTAAAAAATTTCTTTGCACTTTTTGATTTTTAACATTTTTTTTTCACAGGAAAACGTACCAGCAAACGCAAAGCTCCTGTAGACAACCAACAAGCATCAACTTTGAAACAGAAGAAAAAGTAATTTCTTTTACTTATTGAAACATAAAATCAAAGCATCATAAGTTTGAAAATCTTTTGACTAATAAATTTAGTAAATTAATAGTCTGTAGTGTAAAATGCATAATTGAATAGGAAATAGTTGAAACTGTTTTGATAAAGTAAGAAATAATTTGAGCTTTTGCAACAGAAATGTTATGAGCAAATGTCAGATAGATAGTTTGGGTTTAAGTTCCTTGAATGTGGTCTGTATTATATTTCTATTCTGTTGTATAGTGATAAGACTTGGTGTTTTTTTCATCACAGTGTTGCATATTTTTTTTGCTCGTTTAAAATATAAATAATGATGATATGATGGTTTGTATTTTTTGAAGACAGATAGTTTAAAAAGGGGTGAAGGGGTTAGGGGTCAGGCCTTTTTTCTCATATACATGAACAAAGAAATGGCATATTGTCTAAGATGATATGATGATTCCCTACATCATGAAATTTTTGCTAATGTCTATGATAAAGAAACAGACTGAAATTAATTTCTATTAGATTTTGACTTAAAATCCAATGATATATCATTTAAAGAGGCACTATCTGCGAAAGTAGAAAATTTTTTTTAAGTTCATATTCCCCAGACAGTTATTGATGTAAAAGGAGAGACTTTTTTATTATACAATATCATGTAATAAACATCAGATGATGATTTGCTAATGAAACATTTCACTGCATAATGAAGAACAATTTTTCTGTATACTACATATTTCATTGTTTTTTTCTTTTTTTCTGTCGATGACTATTATTCATTTCAGTTGGAAGTCTAAAGATACTTGAGATTTCATGAGTATAAAGCAGCAGAGTTCTAAGTTACAAAAAAAAATGAAGTCATTATTGAAACGTGCATCTGTTTCTTTATAACTTTGAAATCTTTCATCTTTGCTGTGGTTAGAGTATATTTGATATTTAGTATTAAAACAGGTAACTGTAAGATTAGCCCTGTCTTGACACAATCAAATTAAATGTATGAAACGAAGACACTTTCAAAACGATCAATAAGAACCAGCTGCTTTATATGACATTCTTATGAGAGTTTAACTGCAGCATCCAACATTGTTCTTAGATTAGTCAAAAAAATTGTTCCCAGTGACTCTTCCACATCGGTGAAGCTTCCTGCTCATGGCTACCCGCTAGAGCATCCTTTCAACAAAGATGGTTACCGCTACATCCTTGCTGAGACAGACCCTCATGCTCCCAACAGACAAGCATTTGACGAGAGCGTGGAATGGGCAGGTAAACCCATTCCAGGGTATCTGTATCGCTGTTTATTGGGAAATGATGTCCTTCTTGCATTGCATGATAGAGGTAAGATTTCAAGCTGTACCTGGAATAGCAAATATAAATAATTCTATTTTGAAAAAGTCTGAGGAATTCCTATCAGTTTTTTTCTTTACTTTCTCCTTTGTTCCCAACCATTGATTGTGCCTAAAAACTTCTTAACTTAGTTCTATGTGTAACTTGATCTGGATATTATTTTTTTCTCTTTCTTTCTTCTTTCTTATTTAATTTGACTTCATTGACTTAGTGTTCATACATCATGGAAATATTGGCAAAGGATTGGAATATCGTTTTTGATGCTATTCTATTGAGCAGTGAGACTTAAAATGCAGGGCTGACCCACTTTCTATATAACTGTGTGGATAGTTCATTTAGGGAAAAAAAATGTTAGCATCTCAGCCACTGCTCTGCTAACAATGACTGAGTGATCTCTCACTACCAAGATAATCTACTGATCTATCTAGAGCTCAACTCGGCATTATCAATGTAAAACAAGTTTTCCTCTCTCCCACTCCTTAGTGTTCATTACAATAATACAATGCACTTTGTGCTTGCCTATAGAGCTGAAAATCAGGAGTTGCATATCTTTGTACTATGACCATGAATAAAGCACCTAGTATTTCAGAATCATATTAAAAAAATGTGAATTCATTATCATGCACAAAAACAAATTCAACCTGAAAAGAATGATATCATTTGTTTTTTTTTTCATAACCATCTTAAGGGGAGGAAAAGTCTGTTCTGTAGAGGCTTTATAAATGCTTCATTGAATTCTTGCAGCTCCTCAGTTGAAAGTCTCTGAGGATAGAAAGACTGTCTCAGGGGAGAAAGGCTACAGCATGATCAGAGCTTCTCATGGTGAGAAAAGTTAGACAATTATCTTTAGTAAGGAAATTTACCTTTTAAGTTTTCAGCTCGTCATTTTGCCAACCTCTTATTTGGATAAAATTGCACATGAGTAGTTTGTTGAGTTAATTGTCTAATTTTGTATTCTTACCTCTCACTCTCCCTACATGACATACTACTCCTGTTTTGCCTAGTTCCAAACATCAAGATTCTGATTATGAATTTTCCACACTGCAAGAGATCAAAATTATTGGTTCATTTGAAAAAGTTACTCATGAGAAATAATAAAAACAAATGGAAAAGTAGATTTAAAATATTAACTTTTTTTAACGAAACGGAACCTGAGATCGATTAAGGATTGCAGTATTTGAGGCAGGTATTTCCTTTAAAGACATTATGTAATTTTATAATTCCAAGGGTTAATTGCATGTCAAATAATGGCATGCAGATAATGTTGAGTGATCCGAGTTGACTGCAAAGATTTATACATTTACAAACTGAAAACCCTCGTTCTTCAAATGGGACCTTGGTGTAAATTTGCCAAGGCTGGGGTTCGTTTTTGTCTTTAAAGAGGCTTATATTAGTTATAAATGGTCTTGATATCTATGCTTTTACGTACATGATCCAGATATATGCCTCCACTTATCCATCTTTACCTAGAATCTAAATATCTCGATAATTCTAATTCTAAACACAAATTTTACATTTTTTCCTTTTGGCATAAAGGAAATTGAGTTAATTATTCTCTTCTTTCCCAATCTGTTTTTAAGATTTTTTCAAACGCTTATTTGAAAGCTGTGAATTTTGCGTTAAATGGTATAAAAGTTCACTGCCTTGTGGGAATTCTTAGCCTCGCAATTATTTAAACCTAGATCCGCACCTCAAGTCGATTGAGAAAGACTTCTGTTATTAACTGATTCCGTCCCATGAGCCGGTGAGAACGGCTTGGTATTTTAATAGCTCTGTATCATAGTCATAAGTACAAAACTAACACTATTTGGTACCAAATGACTCATTATTCTTTCAGCTTTTTTCAAACTTAGCTTTGCAAGAGTCCATGTTTAGAGTGATGCTCTGGGGAGCATTTGTTTACAACTCTCTCTTGATCGCCATTACTATGGCAAACAACATGGTAGATCTAACATTACAGGCTCTACAAATATCACCTTTTTATGCTCGATCTAGACCTAAATCTAGCGGATTCATAGATGTAAACTGATGAAAATTGTTTTTTTTCCTTGAAGCAAATATTACCAACATGACTGGACAAAAAAAAATCACCAGAAAAAAGTTTTCCAACGAATTGCTATGAAATTTTCTGTACATAAGGATTATAAATTGGACTTTGGATTTCATGCAAATGAAATATCTTGTAGTATATAAAGTTGTTGAATTTCTTTGGTAAGTCAAATAATTATATAATAATTTTTTTTTATTTTTATTTATTTATTACTTGTACACGTAATATGCATCACTCACTAAAAACAATACTAGATTCAGAATCCTTGTTTATTCATGAAAAAAAAAAAAAATGAAGTATAATATGGAGCACTTTGTACCAGTCTGTTGGTTGATCTGTCCATTAATCTAAGACACACCTAATTTGTAGAGAAGACTTAAGAGGGCTGTGTAGGACTAGTTGTTTGGCACTGTGGGACTGAATCAGTGAAAGGATGAAAAAAATGGGGCGCGAAATTGGTGTTTGTACGTTAGCCTATGTTGACGAAACAAAGCATTTTGGAGATATCGAGGAGAGCTGTTTGCAGTGATTTTTTATGGACTTAGACTCCAGCCACATGAATACTGTAGGCGTCTGCAAAGTTTCAAAGGTGTGGGTTGGTGGTAATAACGCAGGAGTTCACGGTCAAAGCTTCCCAAGTCGGCTTTTTTATATATATATATTTTACTCTTGTTTTGTTGACCAAATTTGTTCCTTATTGGCCTGCTCTCTAATTTTATAATTTGTAAACCAATCTTTGCCTGTCTCTCCACTCTCTCCCAGTCTCTATTTTTCTTTGTCTCTCACACACACTCTCTCTCTCTCTCTCTCTCTCTCTCTCTCTCTCTCTCTCTCTCTCTCTCTCTCTCTCTCTCTCTCTCTCGCTTCTCTCTTTTTACCTCCCTCTCGCTTTTTCACTTTTGATTCATGTTCTTGTAGGTGGAAAAACCTTCAGTTACAATGTATTGCCCCAGACCTTTTTACTTTTGTTCTAGCTTATCATTGATGTGTAATATATTTTAAAGTGCTTTTTAGCTATTACTTACCCATAAAAGGAAATACACAAGAGATGCTCAATTAACACAGAACCTTTTTTTTCAAATCTGTCACTTATGTTTTAAGTTTATGTGAATGTTTTTCAAGCATGATACAATATAAAGCAATCAACATTGTGATAATAATATTTTTCCCTTTTGATGCAGGTGTAAATCACGGTAACTGGTACTTTGAGGTGAGAGTGAATGAAATGCAGAATGAATCTGCTGCACGCATAGGCTGGTCCCTTGCTCTTGGTAAGTAGCACCAGCTATTTTTAACTTCTCATATGATTGACTCTTTATTGAAGCATGTAAACCGCAAAACATACAGTCGAGTCCGCTTATTTCTAAGTCATTCAGATTAAAAAAAAAGGATTTCGAATTATCCGAAATTCGAATTATCAGAATACGAAGAGAAAGAAAGGTAACAAAAATGTGGATGACAGATCAGGAATATCGTACTAGTGTGCAGGGTGGTGGGGTGGGCCTAACCCCTTTCTCTCTTGTAGCCTTATTGCAGACTCTTGCCTGTAAAGTAGATGCACGTGCGCACGCACACACACACCAGGATCACTTGCGCATGGAGCATAGCACTACATGTACCTTACCAGCCTGGAAAAGTGCTTTCACTGTGGCAGAATAAAAAAATCACGCCAACATTGCTTCGAATTAACCGGATCCATATTTCAAAATTCGAACTAGCCAATATTTTTTAATAAAGCTTAAATAGAGAAATATTCGGTAAAATTAAACGACTTGGAAATATCCAAGAATTATCCAGATTCGAATTATTGGACTCAACTGTACTCTCAAAAGATGACAAGACTTTCTTTTTATTACATTGCAACCATATTCTTTTCAAACCTACCGTTCCATCAATAGCAGCAGTTCGACAATTAATGAAGGAAGAAGCTATGTAGTCTCCAAATGTAGGGCATGTAGACTTAAGGCTGGGCAGCCTCCAAACTTATAAATATAAGGTGATTTTAAATCATAAACATAAAGTGAGTATAATTGGGGAAAGATTTCTGAACCCTAATCCAAGGTTTGATTCTAGATCTTGAACTAGATTGAATGAAATCAATTTAGGCTTTTAAAAAGACTTCTGTATCTTAGAGATTAGCTTAAACCTTAATCCTGGTTTGCTTTTTGTTTTTTGTGATCGGTCCAATACTTATAACGTTAAAAACACGATTTTCTGATTTTTATGAATTTAGATGAGTTACATGTACTTCACTTTACCATTTTGGGGATTGAAGAGTTCAGGAGGGCACCTAGAGTTCAAGCTAGGTTGCTCCGAGTGGAGGACACCTAGAATACCAATTTTTATATTTTTTCCCACCTCTTATGTGATTTTTAATTAAAGAGCAATTTTTTAAAATTAACCATTTAAAAAAATAGCCTCATGGTTTTGAGTTCAAATGTCCAAAAAAAAAAAAATTAAAGACAAAACGATGATTTTTAATCTGGACAGTTTCTGAAAAAAAAAAGTGTTTAAGGTGTTTCACAATTAAACTTGAGAATGGAATTTCATGAGTGCAATATTTATTTACCAACAGTTGTATCGTGTAAATTATAAATCTTCCTTAATAATCCAAACTCCTGCACCATATTTAATTGTTTAATAAAGTTGTGCATTTCACTCTATTTCAGAAGTATTAAAAAATGAGGTAAAAAAAAGATTTCTCTATATATATCCTCATCTGCTTTCCCTCTAGGCAACCTACAAGCCCCCTGTGGCTATGACAAGTCTAGCTACTCATGGCGCTCTCGAAAGGGTACCGCATTCCACCAGTCTCGTGGGCATCACTACCATGATGGAGGATATGGTGAGGGTGATGTGCTTGGCTTTTTCATCAGCCTGCCAAAACCTGGTGACTCAGAGATGATGCTACCATTGACACACAAAGATAGGGTGAGTCTCTTCTTTTTATTATTCATGTCTATTTGTCTATCTCTCTGTCATCTGTCTAGTTCTGGTCTGTCTTTCACACTCCCTCTCTTCTACCCTCTCTCTTAGTCTCTCCCATTTTTTTTACTCTTTATCCTCTGTCTATGTGTCTCCCTCAAGCCCATTCCACATCTTCAATTCTGAGTGACAGTTTCTTGGTAATCTGTAGATTGCCATGTAGAATCATGCTTGATTTTCTAGCATCGGGATGGCCTGTTGTGAGATCACAGGGGCCACAAGGGGGATCGGTGGTTGACAACTTCTAAGTACGGCGAGGCAGGAAATTGACATTCGGTTTGTTAACTTTAACGATCGTACATTTTTAAAGTTACATTTTTCAAACCAGCGCCCTTAAAATAGCAAAGCCTTTGCGTAAAAAGCACACTTTGCTGCTTCTTTCATGAAAACGATTTATTTTTAAGCATGTATGCATATATATATACACACTCTTTCACTCAACAGGGCTCTAGGTTAATTATTTGCATGTTTTGTCGCTCGACTCAAGGCATAGTCTCATCCTGTTTTCACTGAATCAGCTTTATTCACCAGAATTATATGCAAGTTTCACCAAAATCAATATTAATAAACATTTTACTTTCATATTTGAATTGAAAATGGCTTTGTGGTTGAAAGAAAAATTCTCAAGTTTGTTTATAGAAATTTAACGGTCACATGGGTGTTTATGGAAAGTAAAGTAAAAGAAAACAACAAAAAAAAAAAACTATTGTAACAGAGTGATGAAATAAACAGCATAGCAAAGCCCAGTTGATTTCGTAATAGCATTTGATTCTGAATTGGACAAAGATACAATATTAAAAAAGATAAACAACTTGCGCAGCTCTTTTTTAAAAGAGTTACAGAAATTTAAAGCTTCAAAACCGTCTGGAGTCAGAGGACATCTGCCAGCCAAAAGTATAGCTGTAATTCCCGAATATTTTCATAACCTTACTGCTCTCGTTTCAGGAACCAATCTTTCATACATGCAGATCTCCTTTTTCTTATTATATTCATTGTGTCTTCGGAAAATATTGCTAGTCAGTAATTCGTCATCGTCAAGAAACTGTGCCATTCTCACTGAAAGCAATATGGAAATAATGCATATGTTTGCAAAATTCACTTGGAAACATTTTTGCACCACCGCCCACAACCTTGCACATCACCTCAGACCTTGAGGGTGCCCGCGTGTATGTGGATGGTACCAATTTGACAGGCAAACCAGCTATGGAAAGTCTTGGTCTTACCTTAAGTTAAACCAGTCTAGTTGGAATGAAGATGTGTAGCGACCTTCATTCTCTTTGTATTCATCTCTCACTGGCTTTGCATCAGCCTCTCTCTTGAACCTTACCTTACTTTTTGCTTTTTAGTCTTTCTGCCTCTCTGTATTGGTTTTTTTAACCAAGTTCAAGCCTTCGTTACTTTCATCTTAACATTTCACAGGCCTGATGCATTAAGTTGGAGAATGGTGAACTTGCTTATTTATTTTTTATGTGCTTTTCTTAAATTATCTAAGTAACAGTTTATACCTTGTCTTACTGTGCAGAATTGCATATTGTTTACTTCGTACATCATATAGATCTCAAAAGGAGAATATATCGAGACTGACTTGTAAAAACAAACAATACTTTTACAGACCCTTTAATTCATATATCAACGTTTGTGATTGCTCTTTCCCAAATCAATTTTAACGCAGATAAGTTCAGTTGATTGGAACAAACTAGTCTTGATGAAGAAATAAGCAATGAGTTAACCATATTTAAAAAAAAAAAAACGATACTCTTCCAGGCTCCCTGTTTAGTGTGTCAGATTTTTCGTCTTTCTCACCATTACAATTCAATTTTAACTTCAATAAGTTCAAAGGATTTAAACAGAACAGCCTTTATGAATAAAATTAGAACTGAGATTTTCTAACCATAAAGATGTAGCCTGATTTTGTGGCTGCTTAAAGTGGTTTATGAATTTTGTGACATCATTCTCCATATCTATTCTCTTATTTAACATAAAAAAATAATTTCCCTCTATATAGTTTTACTGTAAAAATGGAAAAAAATACCAAAACAAAACACACATAGAAGAGCTCACAATAACGATGTTGATTTAAATATAATGACAAGAAATGAATGCATGAATAATTGTTACATAATATTCATTTATTCTTTAAAAAAAAGCGCTGGATTTTACTATACAAAGCAAAACAATGTAAATATTTTTGTCTCCTAAATAGCAATATTAAGTTAGTAATAAATATAGGTGGCTTTTTGGATCATTGTCCAAATTATTCCTGTGAGTTAAAGTAATACAACATTCTCACTTCAGATGCATGCACATGAATCTTTGTTTAAAACATTGACACTAGTGATATGGCTTGAAACTTAGAAAATCTAGCCAATAGTTACCAATGTACTCATACCTCCAAAATATGAAATTGAATAACGGATGATCATTGCACATTAAGGATTTTTAATTTTTAAACTGTGGAGTTTATATGTTTAATTGATTGTTTGACATAGCCTCTATGTAAAGTATGATGTTAAGCCTTTTCTTTGAATCAAACAAACCACCATCAGGCTGTTCAGAAGTCACCCTTAGATTGCGTGGGGGGTTAACAGAAGTGTCTTTACCTACTGGCGTTAATAATTCAAGTTTGTCACAAAATTCTCATGTAAAATGCCTTTCGATAAACTTGAGTCTAATAAGATCATCTTTTCCTTGCCTAGTGCATCTTTGAAGAAAGAACTTGATTTACTTTTTCTTTTACAGTAAATTTTTTATTTTTGGGAAAGGCTGAATTGCTTTGGGTGATTCCATTTTTTTAATTACTAAAATTACGCTGTTATCATATTATTTGCTCTGTCTGCCTGTCCACATCATTCATTCTTAATATTGTTATACAAACTTTCACTCTATATAATTTTGAGTTATGTAGATTTGTCACTCTTGAAAGGCGATGTTGACTCTACAAAAGTTATTTAACATATATCAAGGCACTTTGCCAACAGTTTATCCCCTGAATTTTTCAAAACTGAACACATGAAGTTGCACAGTGTGCAATTTATTGTACAAACAAAGTGAAATATATAAAATTGCTTTTAATAATTCTTGGCAAGAAGAATTCGGACCAAATTTTATAAATTCTCTATATAGTGGTAAAATATTTGTGGGAGCAATCTTTTTTCACAACATTTCAGCTGAAGTTTTTCAACCCATACAAATTATACTTTGAATATAGTGCTACTAGGAAGGACATTATAAAATGAGCCTCAGGGTGTAGGTGCAACATAAAACTTTAGGGCCCCAAATAAGCCTTTGTGATTTGTTTTAAAGTTGTGACGCAGAAGGCACCAAACTCATCCACTGAAGATTGTACGAATCTTACCTAGCTCAAAGATGCGTCTCTGAAGATAATTATTTCAACATTTATTATACCACAGCCTTAGTGCCTCATCAGCTCTTTGCTATTAGAAACAGAAACAATAGCTGTTCAAGTACATTAATCTATGCAATTAGATTTCTACTCTTAGAATTTATTCAACTTAACTGAATTACTTTTAATTCTGATTTTATGCTATTATGTGCAAATACACCTCTTTCTTTAGTTCAGAATGCCCCTTAATTTTAAATGAAAAATTTTATATGTTTGAATGTACCCATCACAATAGTGCATTGAAGAAAATTTGTGATCATTTAATAAGACCAGTGTATAAGCAGTATATATCAGTATATAAATATTGCAAATAAATTTATGTTCAGAGGCAGCACATAAATAGTAATAATATAATACCCATAAAAAAGGTCAAGATCTACAAGGATGCCATAAGCAGATAAATATTAAACTAAATTATTAAAATATTCCAACTTGGTATAAAAAAGAAAGTCACAAATATAATTATATTTTCATGCTTAAGTGTTGTAGCTCATCTAAATGAGAGAACATTATGACTGAAGGCACAAATATAATAATACCATTAAGATGGTTTTTTTGTACATTGCGCAGGAAATAACAGGAAAACAAAGACTTACTTTCTCTAGAGAACTTTTTTAAACTGCACAAATATATAAAGTGCATGTATAGAAGAGACATTTCTCTTTCTAAATTGTCCTCCTTTTTTTTTAAAGCATTGTACAATGTAATACTTAAGTAAGTCACCAACAGTTTTAACCTAATACTGCACTCCTTTGGTCTGTACACATATGTTTATGTAGATTCTGTTCATTAGTTCCTCAATGAAGAGCAAATATGGACACACACACTCTACTGCTTTCAAGTATTCTGCAGTCTTGGCAAATTCAGTGTTGTTCAAAATATTTGCTCTGGTGCCATGTCAATCGAGAAGATGTTTTGAAGCTCCCAAGTCTGCACTGATTTCTTCTCACACCCGGCCCAAAGAGGAAAAAAAAAAACCAGCAAAAGTTACAGCATTGTGCTGAGTGCCTCATTAGCTAAACATTGTTTTGCATTAAACTAGTCTTTAATGTGGATTGTCCTAATTGTCAACCATTTTTTAGGCTTTTGAAAACTTTTCAGCATCAGAAAAGTGAGCTATTTTAAGTTGTGATCTCTCTTAAACTGAGTCTATTGAATGATGAAAGACAGAAAACAAATGTGTGTGGCCCACCATGTTTCATAGCCTTGAGATAGTGGCCTTGTCTAACTCAGTAGGTTTCTTTGTATACAGTATATTAATGGCCACTGTAAATATGAGATTTTCTATACAAGAATCCTGTGAGTATGTTTTGTATTCAGTGGAGAGGCAGCAAGTTTGAACTTTGACATGTTAGGCGCCCAGTGTCCTGAAACACTTGCTCTGTGCACAATCTTTATGTCAAGTAAAATGAGTATTAGAATCGTCTTTTCTTCGGATAAACACAAGAATGAAAGTGAAGATTGCCTAGTGACCGGCAGGCATAGCTGCATAGATGAGAGTCACAGGTCACCCATGTTGTTCCCTCCAGCAGACGTCAAACACTGGCCGTTTATCTCACTTATTGCTTTCTTCTTGTGTTTCGGCCTTGGGTGGGCTGGAGCGTGGCTTGGAACCTGAATTAGAAGAGAAGTATGAGAAATCTTGTTCGAGATCAGAATGATAAGCTGGCAAAATCATTACCTTATTACATAACAATTCTATTTGACACTGCAGACTGTACCAACATTAATAATAATAATGAGGCAGATATATTTTGGGAAACAAGGGTCATGATCAAGTGTAAAAATGTTATAAATCCAATTTTTCTTTCTTTAGATATTCCTTGGATTGAATTGATTTAGAAACATAATAACACTGGATGACTTGAAATTTTGTTGGATGACATGAATACATGTGTTATTTAGTAAAATTATGTTCAACTTAAATAGCTCACATTATGCTCTGGTTACTGGAAAAGATGGTTTTAATAAAAGTGTGTGAATCTGAATATTGTAAAATCAGCAGACATCGCCAATTTACTTTTTTTGAATATTTATACCGGTGGACCTTTGAACAAGGAATTATGTTTTATTTTTTAAAAAACGTTTTTTCCCCTTTAAAAATGTACCTTCCCTAGTAGCAATTCAAATTAGTTTTAACATGAAAACTTTAGAAAGGAACATGTACTGGGAAGCATTTTTCTCTTTGTTTTTAAGACACTAATGAGAATTTGTAAATCTAAAGATAATTGGTCTATGCCTTATCTTAAATGGAGAAGAAAAAAAGGCACATGTACAAGTACAGAATCATCCAATTAAACTCTAATCAACAAGTTTACAAATATCCGTTCTGTGACAATTCAGGACTGCATAGCATGAAGTTAGTGTCTTAACTTAACTGATCTTACCCGCTCTGACTGGAATTCTGCTGGTTTTGCCCTTCGCTGTTTGCTCCTCTTTGGAGATTGTTGACTGTCTGCTACAGTCTTCACCAGCCTCTTCAGCGTTTTTCTCACCATCTGCAGGTTCGGTTATCTTGTCCTCTTTAGCAGGCAGCTCTGGCGTTTCCGATGAAGAAGACGTAATACTTTTTGTAACAGGATGTTCTGTGGCTGATGTTTGCTCTTCGCCATTTGTCTGCTTCCCTTCTTCCTGTCCTTCCTCAAGGTTATCATACGTGCTAGGAGGCCTTGCAGACGCTTCGTCAGACCCGCCATTAGAGTGGGCTTGCTCGCTCTTTGCCTCTGCTTGTGTGATGGACTCCGCTGGACTCGTATTATTGTCTTTTTCTGAAGCATGAGTGGTTTGATCAGACGGCTCAGCCTCTGTGAGCGCCGTGGGCGTCTTTTCTTGTGACTGGATTGAATCGCTGTTATTCTCATTTGGGTGATTCTCTTGCTTACTCTCAGAATTATCAGAAGAAGGAACTGCATCAGACGAAACTACGTTGCCATTCAATTCTGACCCCTTTGCCGCACTGCTTAGTGTATCAGAAGTTGTTGCCACGGGCGAAGTTGTTTTGAGCTGAAGCTCAGGAGCAGCCAATTCCGTCTTCAGCAGGGCGTTCTCTTTTCCCTCTGCTTTGATCACCTTTTCCGCGTTTTTATCCCCAGGAACAGCCGATTCCGTTTTCAGTTGGGTTTTCTCTTTCTCCTCGGCTTTGATTAGTTTTTCTGGCTTTTTATCCTCAGGAACAGCCGGTTCTGTTTTCAGAAGGGTTTTCTCTTTCCCCTCGGCTTTGATCACCTTTTCCGTGTTTGAATCCTCCTCATTGGCTCGTTGAATGGTGAGGATCGTCTTCCTGACGGCAGGCTTGGGGCTCACCGGCGGGCCGACTTTTGGCTTGAGCAGCGGACTTTGTCCCCTGGAGGACGCTTTAGCTGGGGACTGGGTATCCCTCTGGGCCCCAGCCTCCACAAGGTGCGAACTCGACACAGAGATTGTCTGTGTTTGAACACATACGTCGTCCTTTTCGTCTCTGTCGCCATCTTTGCTGTCTTGCTCCGCCTTGGAATGCAGCGCAGCCAACGTCTGCTCGATGTCTGCCAGCATGGAGGAGCGCACGTCCTCCCGCTTGGGGCCGTCACCATCGGCGCTGTCGTCTGCGAGACGGGGTCGAAGGAGCGGGCTGCTGTCGGAATCTCTCCCAGCGTCTCCCTCACTGGCCGGTCGGTCTAACCGGTCTAACCTGTCATCACTGGCGAAGCTGGTATCGGTTAACGGTAGTCCTAGACTGAGACTGTGGCTGTCCTCATGCAGTTCCTGAAAACAATTTGGAGAGACTGATTATTTAGACCTTTTGATCAGTGACACCGGCCGTCCTATATATTCGTCTTTACATAATTTAAGGAGCAATAACAATTTTCGCAAAGACCACTGTAGGCTTTATTGATACGTCCTTGAGGGATGATTTCAAAATGTGAGACCAAGGCATTGGCACAAATCCTTGTTGGGAAAGTGATTGTATCGTTCTCCTGATTCTCATCTCATCTTATCTTACATAATACCCTTCTCTTTGACGGCTCGATCCTGATCACAGTGTCATCATTATAATATTAGCTGTGCACTAACCAGATAACTAGAAAAGCTCACGCAGAAATGGTTGATGGTTTTTTGTAATGAACTTTGAAATTTATACTTCGAGCATGTAGCAGGAAGATTCCTTTTTTTTTTTAATCTAAATTTATGTACAAGTTGTTGTTAATGGTTTTTTTTTTTTTTTAATCATTAATACAGTTTTTGGTTTATGCTGGTACATTGAAACTATTTCCCCTGGAATACCACCATTGGCCAAGCTGTAACGCTAACTGCAATGATTTTTCTCCGCGTCCATAATCCATTCTCTTTGATGCACTCGATCGTCTTTTCATGTAACCCCTTTCCCCCAAAAAAAACTCATCTATCATTCTATTCTCGAGCTTTTTCTCAGCTCATATATAATTTAAAACTAACACATTGTGATCTAATGAAAGCAAAAATCATAGATCGATATAAATGGAGGCTGAAAGAGGAGTAGAAAAGCGGTAAGACCCATCGGGAACTTATCACTCACCGTGAAGATATCGAGATTTTCAGTCGAGCTCTTCAGTAGTGCACGGGGCGCTCTGCTTTGTCTCGCGCGGTTTTTGGGCGGCGGCGGCTTTCGGTACTGAAACAGAAGAAGCAACACAATGAATTAACTAGGGAGATGGGAGCAATGAACAAGTAATAAAACAACAACAAGACAGAACTGTGGCAAAATAGAGAGTCTGCCAACTCCTAAGCGCATTAAATACATCTATGTTGCAGGAAATAATATGTGCAAAAACTAATGATACACTCTCGTCTTCGCACGCGCCGCTTTAGTACATGTTGACCAATTTTCCATGTATGGTTCCCGAACAATGTGAATTGATGCAGCCCAACTTTTGCCACTGCTACTGTTTACTACTACTACTACTTCTACTACTACTACTACTACTACTACTACTACTACTACTACTACTACTACTACTACTACTACTACTACTACTACTACTACTACTACCACTACCACTACCACTACCACTACCACTACTACTACTACTACTACTACTACTACTACTACTACTACTACTACTGTTGCTGCTGCTGCTGCTGCTACTACTACTGGTGATGTTGCTGCTGCTGCTGCTGCTACTACTACTACTACTACTACTACTACTGCTGTTGCTGCTGCTGCTGCTGCTACTACTACTACTGGTACTGTTGCTGCTGCTGCTGCTGCTACTACTACTACTACTACTACTACTACTACTACTACTACTACTACTACTACTACTACGGATTAGTATCAAATTCAATTTAGTGTGTTCAAGTGTTATGCTGTTGTTTGCGTAAAAATATCCATACATTTTAAAATGTACGTTCACCCTGAGGCAGACTTTTTCTGTTATTGACTTTTTTAGACCAATCTCCGTTAACAATTTTTTGTTAATCCAGGCCTAACATAAGCCCCTCATCCTGAGAATGCGTGTAACCTGGTTCATCAATCTATGTTGAGTCTATTAATCTAGAGGGTGATTTCACTTGCGCCAACGACTGACAACCCCCTAGATTGCTCTCGCCTCTTTTGATTGATGGGTTAACGAGAATGGAAATGGGATATACGTCTTACTCTTACGCAGAAGGACTGCGTGATGTGGGCCCAGGACGACATAAAATTGTTTGCATAGGATTTCTACGATTCGAATTACAACAGTTTGGATTTGCCTAGATCTGCTTCAAACTTAAATGTTACACGTTATTAATATATCATTTCGGCTGAAAAAAGACGAATCGCATGCTATACATGTAGTTTGTTTTTTTTTTTACCCTGAGACCAACGGTAGTGTTCCGCCCCGTGAGAGACATTCGCTGCGGGTTCGATAGGCGCCGTAGGTGTGTCACTGTGGGACCTTATCTTCTCATACCTACCCTGCCTAATTAGGAAATGTTCAGTATGCAAAGGAATCGAGGGAAAATAGAAAGAGACCAAAAAAAAAAAAAAAAACGTGCTTAACGTGACTACTGCAGTCATGTATCTTGTAATTCAACGCAAGAGATTCTTTTTGACGAGGCCTCTCCCAAGCTATGCGTTATCAAACTCGAGCGTGTTATTATTCGCCCGTTTCCTGGCCTATGATCTACCGCTTAATTCATCCCCTCCCCGCCCCCCCTCCTTTTTTTTTTTTTTTTTTTTTTTTTTTTTTTTTTGATGAATCAAGTTGTGCTGTGCTCTGATTTCAAGTGAATTTCTACTGTACCGTACTAGGTCTTAATTCTACCGTTTTCATTATGTAAAATTGTCCAAGAATGCATCTCTCTCTCTCTCTCTCTCTCTCTCTCTCTCTCTCTCTCTCTCTCTCTCTCTCTCTCTCTCTCTCTCTCTCTCTCTCTCTCTCTCTCTCTCTCTCTCTCTCTATCTCTCTCTCTCTTTCTTTCTTCCTCTAGGAGTCAGAAGCATACTCAGGTATATTAGCATGAATGTCAGCTGACGTCACGCTTAGTATGCAGAAGATGACTCAGGTTTATACTAGCTTCTCCATTACAATCTCGACCAATCCCATTCTTTAACAGATTTCTGGGAGCTTAGCGCGCAAAAGAACAATGATATTAATTTTAATTAGCTACTGTGGTATCGCACCCTTGTCGTGCTTGACTCATGCTCATCCTTTTTTTTTTCTCTTAGTTTGTGAATAATCCTCGGTTGTTGTTGTTGTTGTCTTTCCTCTCTGAATTTGTCGCACGCAACATAACATCTAGCCTAGAATACTTGTATTCAAGTTGCAACCAAAGCCAGCAGTTTTACTTTTTACTGGCTTGTCTCTTTCAAGGTGATCTTTTTTTTTTTTTCTGCTCGTTTTGTTTTGTAATGAAGAGGTAGATATAATATCTTTATGTATATATATTCTAACCCCCCCCCCCTCAATAAATATTTAATTCTCACTTTCAAATCGTTTTTTGCCCATTGTTTTTTTTTTTTTTTTCTTTTCTCCTTTCTGTTTTTATTTGCGTATATGTTCCTTTTCTTGCGGAATGCAAACAATGTAAAACAAATGAAACTTGTGAAATTCGAAATTGCAAGACCTGAAAATGTCGAAGTTGTCAAATACAACTATTGAGAGCAACAGTTTCCTGTTCCGTTTTATGTTAATTTTGTTTGCGAAGCCTTGTAAGCACGGGCGTGAAAAAAAAATAAATAAATAAATAAAGGTACTGTCCGTTCTATACAACAACGTTGGCCTCTGGGCGCAGTATTGATAAATAGCAGTAACTTATGTTAACGATCAATTGCAACAGAAATAATTATTTGTGAAACTTACGGTTGCATTGTCACAGCTTCTTTACCCGTAGGGCTCGCATCTTTTAGACATATTTTACTCTCTAATTTCATATTGATGAATATTTTGTCAAGGATAGAACCTGCGCATTTTAATAGCATCGGCGCGTCTCTTCACATAGGTTGCCAGACGTTAGGTTTGAAAATGATCGCAGATGGAAGATACAGAGGCCGTAGGTGTGTGCTTTGCCGTTTCCTATCAGCGGAATTAAAACTGGACTAAAGATCTAGGTTTGGCAATGGGCTCAGGTGACCTCGAAAACCAGCTTTCCTTTGAATGGATCGAATGTGACAGACCGTGGCCAGCATCTTTATGAATAGTAGTAAAATTATTATTATTATTATTAATAATAATAATAATAATAATAATAATAATAATAATAATAATAATAATAATAATAACAAAACACCAAGCCCTTGACCATTATCAGACCCTGAGTCGCCAAAGACATCCGAATCCCTCTCGATCCTTATTATTTCAACGGCTTATTTCGTTTCAAATAATTATGTACTGAAAAGGCACCCCGGAGACAATTCTTTCAGAGAAATCGGAACCTGTTATCATCGCATCTCGCAGCTTGCCGATATCCTTGACTGGATGAGGTTTGAAAGAGGAGATACGGTACAAATTACAATGGGACCAATTTATGATTTACGCACCGATATCTCAGGTTTGATGAGGTTTAGAGAGGAGTTTCTAATCGCAATGCGGACCACCTCATGATTTTCACACCGAACCTTCAGTCTCGGGTTTCCAGACAAGCCGGGCCTTCGAAGCTGATCTTGACACCAACGGAAAGGGTGAAGAGGTCTTAAGAGTGTGTACTGTGTACACCACGTCATGGCACGGAGTTTATGTAAAGTGTCGTATGAATGAGAGGGTGCAAAAGATGGTGTGTTACTGTTAGCGAAAACTCGCAATCACAACTCACTTCCTCGGTCACAGAGAGATACGTTGTACAGTTTTTCGTCTCATTTTATTTTTGAGAGCGAGCAGGCTGTAATTCTTCGCAATTTATTCCTGTTGCTTTTCTTTCCGCGTTATCAGCAGTTTGGAAATCAAAAGCGGTTGCCGGATTGATAAATCTCCGCAGTTATTTATAGAGAAAGAACGAGGTATAAAACTTGATGGAAATCCGAATGAATTGGTATTAGGTAACGGCCACCCGCACGTATTCCTTGGCTCATGTTTTTTTTTTTTTAAGTCTCAGCGGGCATAGATTTTCTTGGTAGAAAGGCGGTTTTGATTTTTTTTTTTTTTTTTTTTGGTAGGTTGTCATTGAGCCATGTGATGGATAATTTCATAGTGGATAATATGACACCTGTTGTATTTTGTATAATCGCGAAACGGGAATATATACCATCGGGTTGCATAGCTCTTCTTACTGCCGACTGACATAATCTTCGGCGACCTGGAACTGCCTGATAGATATTATTTTTTTCCCTTTTGCAGCAAAATGTAGTGTCATACATTATCATTGTCTCTTTTAAATCATTTTTTGGGGGGGCAGCAAAATTTAGTGACATGTTTTATTATAATTATTGTCTCGAGATCAAGAGCTACCATCACGGAATTCCGTCAGGCAGTAGCTTTTATCTCTAAGTTACAGTGAAACCGCGACACAGCGGGTTCAATCAATAGCAGCGATAAAAATAAACAACTCGCAGTACAAGGAAACTAAGAAATGTGATAAGCAATTGGTACAGCTCAGACCAGGAAGATTGATTAGCCTATTTGTTGATTCAAGCACCCGGCTTCATATTACAGACATGCACATCGGTATTCTCAAGCACCATTTTTAACGAGTTGTATCTCAGGATGCATTATAATGCACGATAGAAGCTCATTTGAGTCGCGAATGTGCACATACACCGTACTCACTGATCTTAAGATCTCCGTCTCTCTGCTGACCGCCGAGAAATCTCCAAGCTCGGAGGAATCCACTACAATATTCACTGGGCTGCAAAATATACGACATTAAATAAAGTTAGATACCATCAAAACGTTATGAATCTGCAGGAATATGATGTGATCAAATTTCTAAGTCGACTTTTAACGTATCAGATGGCAGTAGACTAACACTGGTGGAATATAATGCAATGGTTGTTTCACGTATTGCAAATTACTATATCGGCTTTGCTCTAATGGAGATTGCTAAGGTAATGATGTACTCACTCAAATTTACTGGTAAAACAAAATTTTAAGAAAATTAAAAAGGACGACATTTTTAACGCCAACAAAAGTAACTTTTTAAGAGCCTTTAAGCTCATTTCGTTATCTTGTTAATATCTTGCAGAAATCATTCAAATCCGGCACTTTCGACAACAATATAAGAATCAATAATTAGACATTAATTCTTTCATGCAGGTCAAACAAGGGGCATCATCAGTTGTTTTTATTTCAGTCTTTTGATGCCCCTCCCCGAAGTTCCTACCTCTTGGCTGTGGAGCCGTTCTCCCCAGACTTCCCCGAGCTGTCCTTGCCCAGGCCGCTGTCTGAGGGCGGCTCATTGTTGACGGGGCCGCTCGCCGATTTGGCCGGCTTGTCCTCGGCATCGATAGAGTTTTTCTTACCCCAGCAGCAAAAGAAGATGGTTGCCATGACGAATGCGATAATGGTTGTGAACGAGGTCAGAAAGGTTGCGGACAGTTCCAGCATGCCCTGGTGCTGCCGTTCGCTAGTTATAGATCTCTCATCTTATCGAGGCGAGCCTCTTCCGAAAGATGGAAAGGTGCATCTTTTTGGGTTTTTGATACCGGTCACTGTAATTGTAAACTCTACATGTTCACGACAGCTCTTACAAGTAATTGTATTGTAGGTCATGCGTGGAAGCTGAGGTAGTGGGAGAGAATCAATAAACTTTCTGAATGGGTATCGTTAGCTTAATAAACGGAAATTATTCACATGTTATTTTTTCTAATAGTGGAATTAAAAATGTGAAGATATAACATCTGAGTGGAAAAACAAGCAAACCATTGACACGTCACTTTTGTCACACTATGGGCTCACATGAAAGAACTAGGATTAAATCCTTCAAACCTCTGGTTTCGAATACCACATAGCAATGCGGATCCGTCGAATACACACTATCTCCGTACGGATCGGGTTTTTTTTCTCCCCCCGGAAATATAGGAGGTGCTTGTTTACCCTTTCCTCTTGATTTTCTCAAAATAACACGATGTTAGTCAGTCGAAGCCAATGGAGGTTAAAATCAGTTGCTGTGAAGAGACGGCCGAGTCTTAACCACATGAGGTCCACAACACCGAACGGTCAGTCGAAACGAATAGAAGTTTGAAATAAATTTCCATGAAGAGACGGCTCAGTCTTAACCACATAAGGTCACAACACCGGATAGTCAGTCTAAACTGAATAGAAGTTTAAAATCTATGAAGAGACAGCTCAGTCTTAACCACTTAAGGTCCCAACACCGGATGGTCAGTCTAAACCGAATAGAAGTTTAATATAAATTTCCATGAACAGACGGCTCAGTCTTAACCACATAAGATCACGACACCGGATGGTCAGTCTAAACCGAATAGAAGTTTAACCTAAGTTTCTGTGAAGAGGCGACTCAGTCTTAAGGTCACAACATCGGATGGTCAGTCTAAACCGAATAGAAGTTTAACCTAAGTTTCTGTGAAGAGGCGACTCAGTCTTAAGGTCACAACATCGGATGGTCAGTCTAAACCGAATAGAAGTTTAACTTAAGTTTCTGTGAAGAGACGGCTCAGTCTTAAGGTCACAACACCGGATGGTCAGTCTAAACCGAATAGATGTTTAACGTAAGTTTCTGTGAAGAGACGGTTCAGTATAAACCACAAGAGGTCCACAACGCCGAATGGTTCGTTAGAATAATTACAGGATGAGAACTTTTACATATCGGGCAATCACGTAAACAAGCATGTGTTTGACTACCAGGCGGTCGAGGATTAAAATACTGTCTGTGAAGACGAGTCAGATTGTGTATTGTTCTCAACGAAACGTAATAAAAGAGCGGCTCGCTGTGAATGACTTCACGGAATACTATACTATCGGTTTTCACACATTAAATACTTCACATTGTTTCTAACCTTACGTTACGTCATTATCTTTAGCACACACACACAACACCATGTTTGGAAAATCCTGCTGCTCACTTGACACTGCAGAGCAGAGCGAAATAGTAATACATGTACATGTAATGGCAGGTCCCTTTCAAACTGCCGCGAAAATTACACACACACAAGAGACCCTGCGATTTCCTAATCCCCGTTCGAGAGGCTAACGAGATGTCGTAGTTACTGTCGCCTCTGATCTTACTAGCCGCGACCCTATTTAGTCATTCTGATTATTCTGTTCTGCATTACTTCGTGACCGTCAAAGCGACTGTTGGGATGACCCGACCTGCTCTCTCTCTCTCTCTCTCTCTCTCTCTCTCTCTCTCTCTCTCTCTCTCTCTCTCTCTCTCTCTCTCTCTCTCTCTCTCTCTCTCTCTCTCTCTCTCTCTCTCTCTCTCTCTCTCTCTCTCTCTCTCTCTCTCTCTCTCTCTCTCTCTCTCTCTCTCTCTCTCTCTCTCTCTCTCTCTCCCCCTCCCGTTGTGAGATTAGCGTACGTTCGCTGGCTGGATTAGATCGAAAGTGACAGTGTGTTTGCTCTCAATACTCTCCGGTGTCCCCTAACTGCAATGGTGCAAAGAGAGGCAAAATACTAGAACCGATTATGCGCGCTATGCTCTACATGTAACTTGGCGTAACTTTGTTGATGAGGAAGACATCCGTCTCGCCCATGAACTACGTAGTACGTTGTTTACAACGGGGCAACGCGGCGATAAAGTGTGCAAACACACTAGATCTAGTCTCGAGAAGATAAACCGGTGTGTAACGCGAAAAACACTCAACAGTGAACGTCAGAAGCTGCGGCGGTTTTTCTCAGTGTCTTGTCCTGGTTTCACATTGATGACGGCATCAGTCGGAAATCTCCTCCAGTGGTCTTTTGCATATATATATATATATATATATAAACTCGATGACGTCAACATCCACTTTGCCTTATAGCGACATAATAATGATTTCTTGCAACCAAACCATCGAGTTAAAGAACACTGTATCCTTCCCACCTCTGTCTGCCTGCTGTTTGTCTGTCTGTCTGTCTGTCTGTCTGTCTGTCTCTCTCTCTCTCTCTCTCTCTCTCTCTCTCTCTCTCTCTCTCTCTCTCTCTCTCTCTCTCTTCCCCTCCCCCCCCCCTTTTTCCCCCTCAAACTCTCTTTGTCTTCACTCTGTGCAGAGAACAGAAAGAAGCACAAGATAGCATCACACAGTAGCGATTGCCGAAAAGAAAACCTCATAATCTCCTTTAACACAATGTAGTAACTAAGCCACTTAACCCGATGGGCCACGAGTCAGACGCCTCGAGTGGTTTTAAGAGCGGAAAAGAAGAAAAGCAGAATGAGCTGTGATAAGGTACACATTATAAAACCAAGACATTTACTTGTGAACTACGATGATGTTGATAAAAGTTGTTATTGTTGCAATTGTTGTTGTTGTTGTCGTGTCGTCGTCGTCGTCGTCGTCGTCGTCACCATCATCATCATCATCATCATTATAATCACCATCACCGCGAGATAATTCAGCAGGGAGATCACTTGGCTGACATAACGGGAATCCTGCACCACGTTCGAATCCTCATCCTGGCTTGGCAAATCAGTGATCAGTTTATACCTCATCTAACCAGCCCTATTCTTCGGCTTGACGGGGGCCATATGGCCTCTGTGAGAGTTGCCAACTCTGTGAGTGTATAAGGCCGTGCGTTGCGTTTAATTATGCGGGATGAGTGGCTTAGCGGAGGAAAGCACCGAGAAAAGCTTGCTTGTTCATTCCAGCATGGTCACGTTCGATTCAGACCGCCGCTACAGATTGAATGCATTCTGGGTCTTATGCTTTCTGCGAAGTTGGCCGGCGCGATAGGTCAAGAGCTTGCTCTATATCTATACTCCCAAAGACGATGAGACATCTCTTAGTGGACAGGCCTTATAAAAAAAATCCGTCAAAATCCCGTCATATCCTTGATCGTGCGATTGCTGAGTGGGCTGGATTACGCGGTTGGTTTTTTTATTTTTTTGTTTTTGTTTTTGTTTTGTTTTTCTTCTTCTTCCTTTTGTTTCAGACTCAGGCGCGCTGACTCACGGGAAGAAACTATAGTTACCAAGCAATTGTCAAAGTGATAAAACCAAAAGAGGATGGAATCTGTTTTGAGTTTACTTCTTCTTCTTCTTCTTCTTCTTCTTCTTCTTCTTCTTCTTCTTCTTCTTCTTCTTCTTCTTCTTCTTCTTCTTCTTCTTCTTCTTCTTCTTCTTCTTCTTCTTCTTCTTCTCCTCCTTCTTCTTCTTCTTCTTTTTATTATTATTATTATTATTATTATTATTATTATTATTATTATTATTATTATTATTATTATTATTATTATTAGTATTATTATTGGTGGTGGTGGTGGTGGTGGTGGTGGTGGTGGTGTTGATGATCGCTATCTTCATTATATTATTTTCATTTTCGGAACGAAAAAAAGGTCTGAAGGTATTCTTTAACTCTGACCAATGAGTATGATCTGACAATACATACAGATCAAGATCTGATTTCTCTCCGCAGAATCAAATGAAACTTATTGGCAAATTCATAAATCCAACTCCTACGTCTATTGTATTTCATGGTCACCTTCATAATACTTTCACAGTGTGGAAGAGAAGATGCTGCCCTGTCCCAAGGGTTTCTTTATGGTTAGAGATAGAGATAGCCTTGCCTGTACTCACGCTTATGCAGAAGAAATAGGGAAGGAGACATCCTAAAACCTTGAGAAGACAAAGAAGTGATTTGTACGTTAGAAACACTCAAAAAGGGACAAAAGACGCACAGTTGCCTGAATGAGTAATGCCTCATTGTTTCTATCCTTTGTGTGTATTAATTCATACATAGACATGTAGAAATATGTAGAGATGGGAGCACAAAATAAGTGGGGGGGGGGGGGCGAAGAAAATCAAATGAAGTTGGAGACGGAGAGCGACAGAGAGCGAAAGAAAGGCAAAAGGGAATCCCATTTTTGGTTAGGCTAGCGGCCTCTTACTGCATCTCGCGCGATAGCAATACATGACTTGACAATGTCACAGTGTCAAAGTTGACACGTTCACTATCTGAATCCAATTCTTGTCTGCTTGTGAGTTATTTAGTGGAGTGGACACTTGTGGCTGAGCTAGGACAAGACAGAACAGTGGACAAGCTGAGTGTGGCTGGCGTGTATGGCTAGTGTAGAGGAAGAAATGAAGATGGAAAAGAAAGAGAAAAAGCGCATGCGGCCTCTTAGGGAATCAATAAACGTCCATCTCTCTCTCTCTCTCTCTCTCTCTCTCTCTCTCTCTCTCTCTCTCTCTCTCTCTCTCTCTCTCTCTCTCTCTCTCTCTCTCTCTCCCTCCTTCCCTCTCTCTCTCTCTCTGCCCCTCCCTCTCTCCATCTCTCTCTCTCTGCCCCTCCCTCTCTCGATCTCTCTCTCTCTGCCCCTCCCTTTCTCTCTCTCTCTGCCCCTCCCTCCCTCTCTCTCTCTCTCTCTCTCTCTCTCTCTCTCTCTCTCTCTCTCTCTCTCTCTCTCTCTCTCTCTCTCTCTCTCTCTCTCTCTCTCTCTCTCTGCCCCTCCCTCCCTCTCTCCCTCTCTCTCTCTTCATGTAATAAATGTAATATCGGTGTTGCCATAGAACCGAGTAAGTTGTCAAAGGCACATCCGCGAGGGCGAACAAAGAATAAGATGAAAAAAATTATCCAGGCAGGAGGATGTTTCTGCTTATTATTAGAGAAATCGTGTTAAATCCACTCACCGCCTAGTCCCACCTTGGCATGTATAACTGATGTCGTACATCCAAAACCACATTAAAAAAAAAAAAAAAAAGTTGCTTTCTGTTCCATAATTACCAAGATTGCAAACTAGATTTTAGATTAGATGCGTGCGCGTTTTTGGTTGTTGTTATTTTCCTGAATCTCTCGGCTTATTTCATTTGGTCCAACGCCGTCGTGTATCATGAATTATCGGTCATCGATTTTCTTTTAGCCTGATCAGTCGTTAAAATAGTGCGCCGGTGTTTGTTGGATTTGAGCGTCCGCCCTGATATCCTCAGGAATCAAACCCCCCACACCGTCGGTAACTGAGTCTAGGGCTTTACTTATTTATTTTGTCTCTATCATGCATAATGCTTTTCTTTTTTTATTAATATATCAACTGTTCATCCTTCCCCTCAACCTATTTTTGTCTCTGTCCTACTTGCTTTTTTTTTTCTTTTTTATCTCTCATCTGTTTCTTACATGTATTTCTTTCCTTCACTCTTATCCTATTTCTTTCTCTTTCTTTCACATCCCTCTTTTCTGTTAAAGAGAACACAGCCAGGCCAGACTTCGGGAAAAGCCGGGTGCCTCAACGCGCGATTGCAGACGTCCGTTTGTCTGTTTGTCTGTGTCTGTGTCTGTCTGTCTGTCTGTCTGTCTGTCTGTCTGTCTGTCTCTCTCTCTCTCTCTCTCTCTCTCTCTCTCTCTCTCTCTCTCTCTCTCTCTCTCTCTCTCTCTCTCTCTCTCTCTCTTGTGTCTCTTTCTCTCCCATTCTCTCTCTTTCTTGTGTCTCTTTCTTCCCCCCCTCCCTCCAAGAGAGCAGAGACATTCAAATTTTATGTGCGAGAAAGGCTGCCTGATAGCTCAGTGTGCATAGCGTTCACCTAATAAACAGGAGCTCGAGGGTTAGATCCCTGGCTATAATATTATCCGGTAATTGAGCGCCCTATCTCCCTTGCCCTAATGCCGTCGTCTCTTTTTAAAATTCTGTGGCAAGCTTAAGTTTATTTCATCAGAGAAGCGTTAAAATTCTGTGGCAAGCTTAAGTTTATTTCATCAGAGAAGCGTTAAAATTCTGTGGCAAGCTTAAGTTTATTTCATCAGAGAAGCGTTAAAATTCTGTGGCAAGCTTAAGTTTATTTCATCAGAGAAGCGTTAAAATTCTGTGGCAAGCTTAAGTTTATTTCATCAGAGAAGCGTTAAAATGAATGACGCATAAAGGACTTCTATTGCCCCTTATCTAATAACGGCCATTGAAGTAATTGATAATTCACTTTAGAATCAGAAACAGAGCTATCTTCCATGTATATTTATGTTATACATAGCTCTACTAGCTCAAAAATGTAAAGCCTCATAATGTTAGACGGTCAGAGGGTATTTTAAGAAATGATTAAATTAAAAAAAAAAGATAATCAGAGGGCACGCTAAGAGCGTCTATAAATTTATACTGGGAGGAACCCTCTAATCTTTAGTGACTCAAAACCGTGCGATTTGAGCACCTCAAGTGATGCACTCAAGGACCGCAACTCGCTGTTTTCTTTCCTCACTTAGACTTGCTATCGAGGCAGATGTCAGTTTGCCGAGGGGTTACTTCCCTTCTGGCAACTTTTTGCCGATCTTTTCGTTCTTCCTTCTCGACGTCTCTCTTTCTCCAAAACTCAACTATCATACTTTTTTTTTTCTTCGTGTGTGTATGTGTGAGTTTTCTTTCATTCTTTCTGCATCTATAGTATCTAAATTCAAGCTTTGTGTGTTCGAGGTTCAGGTTAAAATATTAATGAAAAGAAGTAATATTTTGAAAATGCTTCTATGTTCTGAATGCCAGGAATTTAAAAAAAAAAAAAAAAACACAGGACCCCTCGGTTTGTTTATTAAGGTTTATTTGTTTCATTTATTTTTATTCACTGGGGGAATCAAATGCTTTCAATGCTCAATAATTATATCCTTTTCTCTAGACTTCTTCATGGTCTACAAAATTGCTGCTTGTTCAACTTTTAGCGAAACCTTCGAAGGTACAGCTCATTTCCCATCGATATTGTATACTGTATGCTTTTAATCCATATCTCTGCATGAGAACTCACTTCATGCTAATGTCTGTGTTGAAAGTCTTCAATTTTCTCATCAATAAAAGAAAAATAAATAAATAAGACAACTGAAATGTTAATTTGCTTCAAAAGAAAGAAGATTTGTTCTAAACTCATGTTAAATACCAGGCCGATTAATACAGCTCTCGTAATGTAATCTCAGACCTTTTTTCACGAGCGCACTTAAACTAAAGTTACCAGGTACGGTATCGCACTCTGTGATAGACTTCGAACACGTCTGGCAATATAGAACTATCAGTCTTAAAAGCACAACTGAAAACTTGAGCCTTGAGCGCCCCCCCCCCCCTCCCCCAGTTTCAAACAGATACAGATACAGTACATGATGTGGATCGGACTTACGACTCTTCTGCTGCCTCCTGCAGAATTATCCCGCATCACAGGCGCTTCCCTAGCTGTAGACCATGTCAGTTTTGCACTTCGAAATTGATGTAGATATCTAGAGTAATTGATTGTGTCATGTGACAACTGTATAGGCAGCGCTGAAACAGTCGTTTGTAGAATAGACTTGTGAGACTCATTTGGAACACTTTATAAGCAATGTCAGTTTTGCACTTCGAAATTGATGTAGATATCTAGAGTAATTGATTGCGTCATGTGACAACTGCATAGGCAGTGCTGAAATTGTCGTTTGTAGAATAGACTTGTGAGACTCATTTGGAACACTTTATAAGCAATGTCAGTTTTGCACTTCGAAATTGATGTAGATATCTAAATTAATTGATTGTGTCATGTGACAACTGCATAGGCAGCGCTGAAACAGTCGTTTGTAGAATAGACTTGTGAGACTCATTTGGAACACTTTATAAGCAATGTCAGTTTTGCACTTCGAAATTGATGTAGATATCTAGAGTAATTGATTGCGTCATGTGACAACTGCATAGGCAGTGCTGAAATTGTCGTTTGTAGAATAGACTTGTGAGACTCATTTGGAATACTTTATAAGCATATCCCATTAATGAGAAATTTAGACCGCATAAGTTAACTTACAATAGTCGCACCGAAAGACACGCAACAGCAGACCAATTCTTATTTTTACGCATATGCTGTCAGCTACTGGTTACTGCTAATAACGTTTACATTCTTGTTTTGCATCCAAAACCGTTTACAGTTAAACGTGTATTTGGTAAGAACATGTTAGATTACTCTTTTGATAAGCTGTATAAGGTAGAGTTCGATCTAGACAAACTACATTTTATTACAACAATATTTCTATCGCACCCATCCCGCGTGTATGTATGTCTTGGAAATTTGCCTTGAGAAGGTGATACGTGCCAGAACTAGTAAAGGGCTTTATCTTTTTGACACTCATTTCTATCAACCTCCCTCCCTCTCCCCCCCCCCCCCCTCTCTCTCTCTCTCTCTCTCTCTCTCTCTCTCTCTCTCTCTCTCTCTCTCTCTCTCTCTCTCTCTCTCTCTCTCTCTCTCTCTCTCTCTCTCTCTCTCTCTCTCGCTCTCGCTTTATGGTGTTCAATTATTTATAAACCGGGCCCTGCTTCCACTTGATACTAACAATCAGCCTCTCAACACATCGTTTCTGAGCACCTGTTCTTCTTTACTCTTCTTCGTGTTCTTTTTTTTTTTTTTAGAATGCTCGAATGTTGTGGCTGTTCATATCGCTATTAAATTAATTTTACGTTTGAGTTTCTGCGAAATTAAAAAGAAAAATAATAATAATACTGATGATAATAAAAAAAAATTGTTTGGCCGATAACTCGTTCCATGCATGTTAGCGGACATCCTTAAAAGTTCAGAGGCTCTGTTATCAATTTTTCTTTATCTCATGGAGATGACGTAGGGGAAGAGAAAGAGAGAGAGAGAGAGAGTGAGAGAGAGAGAGAGAGAGAGAGAGAGAGAGAGAGGGGGGGGGGCGTAGAAAGATATATAGACGTGTTGAAATTGTAATCTAGAAAGAGCGAGGAATGTTGAGCAGATAAAGTGGAAGAGACAGAGAGACAGAGAGAGAGAGAGAGAGACAGAGAGAGAGAAGAGAGGAAGGAGAGATTAGCTTCTCTGTGTGTATGTTTTGTGCAGAGCAAGGTTTCCTTCTTACCTTTTACTCCCCTCGGTTTTGATTGGCTACGTTTTTAGGCCGTCTTTTTTCCTCGGTGCAAATCTGCAAAGCTGCAGCTGCCCAGGGTCTAATGATATTTCACGGTGAAGAGAGGCCAGATCTAGTTTACAATGATGTAACGCTCGTCATAACCTTCAAGAGAGCTACCCTTTCTTCTTTCTTTTTCTTTTTTTTTAAGTGCTTCACCTTGCTTTGTACGCCTTACATTGAGAGGGAGACGGTAGAGTATGGCTTTGAAGAGCAATTAAGGGCGGACTCTTCTGCTCCTTCAGAATTGATACCACAAAATACGCGTTCTGTTATTATAATAACTTAGTCTTATTATAATAACTTAGTCGCGCTAGTTCGCTCAGACGCATGCGTGTTGGACTGATACTCCAGAGTTTCTAGTTCGATTCTGGCTTGATCGTCTACAATATAGTCGGATCTCATTATAATAACTTAGTCGCGCTAGTTCGCTCAGACGCATGCGCGTTGGGCTGATACTCCAGAGTTTCTAGTCCGATTCTGGCTTGATCGTCTACAATATAGACGGATCCCATTATAATAACTTAGTCGCGCTAGTTCGCTCAGACGCATGCGCGTTGGACTGATACTCCAGAGTTTCTAGTCCGATTCTGGCTTGATCGTCTACAATATAGTCGGATCTCATTATAATAACTTAGTCGCGCTAGTTCGCTCAGACGCATGCGCGTTGGAGTGATACTCCAGAGTTTCTAGTCCGATTCTGGCTTGATCGTCTACAATATAGTCGGATCTCATTATAATAACTTAGTCGCGCTAGTTCGCTCAGACGCATGCGCGTTGGACTGATACTCCAGAGTTTCTAGTCCGATTCTGGCTTGATCGTCTACAATATAGTCGGATCTCATTATAATAACTTAGTCGCGCTAGTTCGCTCAGACGCATGCGCGTTGGACTGATACTCCAGAGTTTCTAGTCCGATTCTGGCTTGATCGTCTACAATATAGTCGGATCTCATTATAATAACTTAGTCGCGCTAGTTCGCTCAGTCGCATGCGCGTTGGACTGATACTCCAGAGTTTCTAGTCCGATTCTGGCTTGATCGTCTATAATATAGTCGGATCTCATTATAATAACTTAGTCGCGCTAGTTCGCTCAGACGCATGCGCGTTGGACTGATACTCCAGAGTTTCTAGTCCGATTCTGGCTTGATCGTCTACAATATAGACGGATCCCATTATAATAACTTAGTCGCGCTAGTTCGCTCAGACGCATGCGCGTTGGACCGATACTCCAGAGTTTCTAGTCCGATTCTGGCTTGATCGTCTACAATATAGTCGGATCTCATAATAATAACTTAATCGCGCTAGTTCACTCAGACGCATGCGCGTTGGACTGATACTTCTGGCTTGATCGTCTCCAATATAGTCGGATCTCATCCAAAGTAGCCCTTTCCTTGGCCTTGCGGAAAGACACCTTTTGTTTTAAGAAATATCGGGCTTAGAACAAACCTTGTAACTATCTGCTCTCATCATTTGTACAGAAGCTACTTTATAGTTACCATGCGGCTCAAGAGTCTTCAGTTCAAAAGCTACGATCGGCCAGACGCGATTACTTTCTATAAAATATTTCTTCATCAGAACAAATTGATTGCGGCCTACTGTGAGGTTAATGAAACCATTACATTGCACTACTTGGAAAAAAAAAGGAAATGATGAGATCAACTTAAGGCGAAGATGATTAAAAAAAAAGAAAGATTAGGACTAAGGTCTCTCTCTCTCTCTCTCTCTCTCTCTCTCTCTCTCTCTCTCTCTCTCTCTCTCTCTCTCTCTCTCTCTCTCTCTCTCTCTCTCTCTCTCTCTCTCTCTCTCTCTCTCTCTCTCTCTCTCTCTCTCTCTCTCTCTCTCTCTCTCTTTCTCTCTCTCTAACGTGTCTCATGATTTCAAGATCATCTCTATTTTCTATCTGAGATCCAGCAGATCAGGCAAACCCTTCCCTCAATGATCCAAGTTAACTATGTCAACCCGACTCAGCGACTTCAATGAAAAGTGGCCTTTCACTGCTTCCAAGGTTTGATTATTTCCGGACTTCGCCGTACGGTAACTCTCTGAGCGATACCAGCAGTAAGGTCGAGACCAGAAATAAATCACAAGTCACACGCGACCGCGGACTGCGCGATCGAAATCCGCCGGACTGCCGTAGCCAATCTAACCACATTAAATAGTTAATTTTACCATGATCATGGTAGACACGTCTTTCCCTTCTGTGCGACTTGTACACACTTTGAAATAGGATAGATTTTCTAAATCGAAGTGTCTGTTCCAAAACGGTGTTGGCAATAGTAGATTTGCTTATTTCCAATCGCCGCTGCGCGTATTATGCACAATTAATCAAAATCTAGATCGTGTTCATTTTTTAACACCGTTTGGGAATAAGCACAGGCGTTCCAAATACCGTGAGCTCGTTAGCCACAGGGCTGTAAAATTATCCACCGATGAGAGAAATCGAAACACAGGATCAACCCTTGAATAAAATTGATGATGGTAGCAGTTTCTAATTTTATCATAAAATCGCCTCATGCGCCAGCCTGCGCTAGCTACACTAAATTCTACTGACGGCAAAACATCTAGATCTGAGAAGGTTTTTGAGTGCCTACCTAGATCTGGGAATCATGCGGTGAATCTGCCTAGGATAGGTTAATATCGAGCGCTATAAGACATTTAAGTGGATGGATATAAATATCTGGTACTAAGGATGGATTAATATGGAGCGCCACAAGTCAGTGAAGTGGGATATATATCTGGTACCTACTAAGGATAGATTAGTATTGAGCCCTACAAGTCAGTAAAGTGGAGATGGGGTTGTCCACGTCATTTCTCTCACTGCATACAAGCGTTTTAATCGGACATTTTAACGCCCTGTGCATTCAGGAATCTTGACCTCATTTACCTGTTGTTGAGAGTGTAAATATTGCCACCCCTTTCTTCTTTTCTTCAACCTTTACAAAGTAGACATAGCTGGGTAAGCATTAATGATCATTTTAGTTAATGTATTGATTAAGTTAATTTATCTGTGTCCTTGGAAGGGAATGGGGAGTATGCTAAGAGATTGTACGAAGACTAAATGCATAGATAAAAAAAGGGTATGTGTTCTGCACCTGTGTGAAATACACTTGATTTTCTATCATTATACTGATTAGATTGTGCTACATGTATGAGTATTGCGGTTCTTTTCTTCAAGCTGTTGAAAGTTCAGCCACACCTGAGTTTCCTGAAGTTCTCAGTTACCTTTCAGACCCTCCTCTGTCAAAATAACCCCCCCCCCCCCTTACCCCCCCCCCCCTCCCTCCACTTTTCCGCACACACACAAAAAAACAACAACTCTGAAGAAAAAAAAAACGCCTTATATATTTCTCTTCATCCATTGACTCAAAGGTACCTCCAACAGCCTGGTTGTTAGTAGCATTGGGTGCCGCCCAAGACAAAGGGTTGCCTCTACTCATACCCAACATTGTACATACACTTAAATTCGTGGCAGTTGATCCCATATCTGGCGGCAAAGTCCAGACATTTTGCTTTCGTCCTTCCCGCCAAGATATTTGTCTACAGGCATTACTCACATCATCCTGAGGAAAGAGGTGAAGCCTGTCGTATCGAGTGGGTGTCGAAAGGTACGGCTGTTGTTTGCCTTCACGAGCCTAGTGTTACTATCAAAAGCACTTGTAAAAACACCAGATCTAGTCCGGTGGGGATGGTAGGTTTTACCAGGAGTTCTGAATTCTCAGTCTAGTAAGTATGGTGAAATCTCTTTAAAAGTTAGTGTGGTTCAAATATCTTTCATGGGGGTACGTGCAAGGCTTATGGCTGATTCCGCTGATCCCACCGCGTGTATCATATGTGGATTCATCGTTAAATCGAAATACAGATGTAAGGGAGGTTAAATTTATTGTACAATGAGAGCTCACGATTGTGCCTCGGTGATAGAGGCTCTGAATGGGATTAAATGAAAGTAAGTGATAGAATTTTACACAAAGTGACTGATTTTTACTAATCCATCCTTTCCAAAGGGAATCCGATTTTTTTTTTCCACCGCACTAGACAAGCTTTCGTCCGGCAGCGTATCAAGTGGCGGAACATAAAATGTTAAGATTTCAATACATGTACATTTGCCGATCGACGGGCTTTGTTTCTGAACTTGCTTGCTCTAGTTTGCGTACCGACAGGTGATTAAAAATGTTTACATGTATTTCTAGACTCACAGGTGATATCAGGTGCAATGGCATTGCAGCTTCTATAGTTACAGTGGCTTAAGGCTCCAGTCAAATCAGGATAGGGCTGATTTGGTGGGACTTCACCCGATAGCTCGGGGCAAGATTTTTCATCGCACTTTTAGAGTATTGCCACGACTGATGCATAACTGATGCATAAATTACGATCTAGCGATAAGTCGTATTTGGGCTGGTTTAAAAAAAAAAAATCCAGCACAGGAATGGCTTTTTTTCCCTCGTTTCGGCATAAAATAGTCTGAAGCAGAATCTACCATTAATAGATCTCCATATCGACAACTCTTTGCCATCTCCCCTTCACCATGCCACCCTGCACCTCATTATGGGAGTATCAGACTAAGCATAGACTTGGTTGTTTTATTAGATCCACGCTTGAAGTGGACGGTGGAAATAAAAACTATTATTAATATAGAGAAAAAGTTCGCTTCGTGAACTAAATATGGGCTTGCCAGCTAACTAATATTTTTTTCCACGGCTATTGAGGTCGCCCTATACAATATAAATGATGCTATTTAAATCATAACCTCTTGTTTTTTTATTCTTTGAATGTCGAAAATCAGCCGACTTTGTACTTTCAAAATGTATTTTAAGATCCTTTTAAATTCCCATTAGAAGGCGTAGAATTCCTGCAAAAAGTGCCAAAAACTTGCACTGTCTAACGGGATAACATAGCTCCGCATATTTATTTTTTTTTTACATACAGGAAAGTAAAATAATGTTTAGAGGGATCTAGAAATAGATTTGGATTTTCAGAATCAGCTTACATCTCTTATTAAGAGTCATGACTGCATCGGATCGGATCTGAACCTCAAGTGGTGATATTGTGTTTGTAATTGTGTGTATCCACATCCACACACATGCTCACACATATATAAATAATATTTTAAGCACACTAGTGGATGCATGAAGCTTTTCATCATTATCAATATTTTTTATGTCCGTGTGTGAAGGATGTTTTGTTTTCGGTTTTTTTTTTTTTTTTTGTTGTTTTTCTTTTAAATTGTCTTTCGTTTAGTG
>JAWDGP010006494.1:57500-190000 GCA_033675545.1 Elysia crispata
GAGTTTGGAGATGTGCCAGACACGGATATAGAAAACTCCACTGCTAAATTAATCTTGAGCAGTCTCAGCACGTAAGCTCCTGAAAAAATAATGTAGAAAACAGATCGGATGAAACGATTTCCTCTGTGTTTTAGAGAATGTGTGGGTTTATTTTTGTTTTGTTTTTTTAGTTTTTTTTTTTTTTTTTTTGTTATGTTTTTTTATTGAACCCTTCAGAAAAAAAGACAAGGCTCATTGTCGGGAATCTTTCACATAAGTATGTTGAAAAAAAAAGGCTTTTTTTTTTTTTTTTTTTTTTTTTACTGGTGCATTATAATGCCAGTTTTTATGCAACCAGGGGATTGTGTTTTGGTAATCCCACAATAACGAAAGAAAAAAACAACAATGTTATACCACTGAATGTATAAATTGTTTAAAAGGAAATTTTCAATTTTCCACCTGTTTAATATGTTCTCAGCTTCAACAGAAGTATCCCTTGATCCCTCTTTTCAACGTTAAATGTAATAACTGACTAACTAACTCTCTTTCTCTCTTTCTCTCTTTCTCTCTCCCTCTCCCTCTCTCTCTCTCTCAGGTTATGAGGATTAAGAGCTGAAGACTTTAAATGTAAAATTATTACGTTACTTTCTTGATAGAGATTAAATATTGTTGCGCATGTATATCTTTTTAGGAGAAATCAAGAATGACCAAAAATATATGATAAAAAAAGAGAAGCACAGAGCTAGAGAGAGAGAGAGAGAGAGAGAGAGAGAGAGAGAGAGAGAGAGAGAGAGAGAGAGAGAGAGAGAGAGAGAGAGAGAGAGAGAGAGAGAGAGAGAGAGAGAGAGAGAGAACAATCACTACTGCCATCGTCTGTCGTGAGTTGGATGGAATGTTAATGTTAGCAGTTTCACGGATTAACTTGATAAACCCGTGCATCCCCTCAGCATCCCCCACCCCCACACACACACACACACACCACATGCACAGCATCCTTCTGAGATAAGGCTCACCCGATATAGCTACCAGTGTTCGCTATGATGGTGTGTGTTTAGCAACTTAGACTTTAGATGTACTTTCCTCTAGAATTTCTAAGCAATGTTAAAATTCATGCGCATCTGGTGTATGTGTGTGTGTGTTTGTGTGGGAGGGATGGGTTGATGAGGAAGGGACGAAAGGGTTTGGGTGATTTAGTGTTTCGGGAATGACAACAACAACAACAACAACAACAACAACAACAACAACAATAATAATAATAATAATAATAATAATAATAATAATAATAATAATAATACCGCTTTATTTCAATGTGCTGGGGAATTCTACGCTGGGTGTTACTGATGCAAAGAAAGATAAAGCCAGAACTATTATAAGATTCCTGGAGGCATGTGGGCGATGCGCCTGATAACACCAGAACTGTGCCTGTGTTTGTGTGTGTGTGTGTGTGGTGTGTGTAGAAGTAGAGATAAAAGACTATGAATTTTCTGCGACAACAATACTCAAGTAATTCCTGACATCGAGTTCAAAAAAAAAAAAAAAAAAAAAAAAAAATTCCGAAAAATGCTCTGACCGACATAAACCTAGATATAGATCTATATCAACAGAGGTTGCGTTTTTGAAACCCTTCTTCTTGGCGTAGAGCAGAGCGCCAAGTCAGAGATTTGCATGTCGAAACTTTTGCAAGTAAATAGCAGTTCTTTATGATCTCATTAAGAGGTGCATTATAGTTCATCTTGTGTGACAGGAATTGCTCTAAGATATCGAAGCAAACTTTTATAATTCTCCGTTTGAACTCATGACTGTAATCTAGGCTGTGCTAATGTTATTATGTTATACTGCTACTACTACTACTACTACTACTACTACTACTACTACTACTACTACTACTACTACTACTACTACTACTACTACTACTACTACTACTACCACTACCACTACCACTATTACCACTACCACTACCACCACTACCACCACCAGTTTTTGGTTTTTATAATTATTATTGTTAATGTTGTTGTAATTGTTATTTTTTTTTAAACTTCCTCAGCTTCAATTTTATCTCTGGCCGCAATCAATGCATAGGTTGAAAGGCTGTGAGAGATTTAGTTACTACAATGCAATCCTATAAAATTCAGATCACCCGGAAACTTTCATTTTGCCAGAGCCGGGTATCGGAGAAGCATTATATATTGAGTGCCGAAGAGGGGCGATCTTTCTTACGTATGTGGTCTCCATCCTTGAATACTTTACGAAACATTCACAACACTTTAAAAAAAATCGATGATGTGAACTTTTTCTCTTCGTGGTTTAAGGATTTTTAATGACCTTTCACTCCCTAAAGAGTATGTGGGCGTAAACCTGAACATGACGTTAAGTAAGTCACTTACATTTCTAGTGTCTCTAGATCTAATCTGGATCAAATTTTTGCGAATCTTTTTTTTTTTTTTTCAAACGAATTCACACTCACCTTTCCTATGAAATCGAGTAGGGTTTAGTCACTAAGCCCACTGAATAACATTGTTCACACTCTGTAATGATGCTAGGATTTCAGGTAGATCCCAAGACATAAGAATATCTTCAGTCTTGGGTAGATCTAGATCTCTAGATACTTGTTGATAATTACACACATACGCCACAGTCCATGTAAACAAATCGGGCAGAAAGAGGCCCTCCACCTTTTTCTTTCTAGGACCGCTCCGCTCACATTTTTATGTCATAATTGGCATAAAAAAGGGAATAAAATTACAGTGGAGCACAGTGAACTTAATTTACTAAGCTTACCACCTGATATTAAAAAAAAAAATCCACAACGCAATTATCTTCCTGTTCGAGCGTATGTAGTGCTGGCAACACACCAGGCAAAGAACGACCTGAGACTGTAACTGTCAGTGGTGCACTCTGACGATAAACTGTGCCTCAGACCTCAACGCACGCTTTGATATGATCTGAGGAAAAGGAGGAGGAGGAGGAGGAGGAGCATAGTGAGGATGCAGTTGGCCGCGCGGTGTAAATCCTGACTGAGCTCAGCGCGATTCTGCTCACTGGGCTGAGCTTGGCTGGAATTATTGCTGTTACTGAAATCAGAGTTTGGGGATCAGCGAACTATACACATCGTCAGGTCGCGAGGGGCTACTAAAGCAGCCTCAAGGTCTTGATTCGCGGCTTGACGGAGGCATGAAAAGCTGGGAGAAAGGTTGAGAAGCTCAAAGAAAGAGAAACGGAGAAAATTGGGGTTAAAGACCGCTGACGAGAGGGAGAGAGAAGGGAGATACGTGCACGGCGAAAGAGGAAGAGGTAGTTGGAGCGAGAGATACATGTAGAGAGAGAGAGAGAGAGAGAGAGAGAGAGAGAGAGAGAGAGAGAGAGAGAGAGAGAGAGAGAGAGAGAGAATCATAAATATTTACATAACACTGATGTAAATCGAAAGTAAAAGTTTTAGATCTATAGATTCTGGACCGTTCCACGCGAGTTCTGTTTTTTATTTAAGAATACTTTTGATCATTGCATGGGAAATGGAAAAGATAAAGAAAAATAAGATTTCATTGCTAGGTTGTTTTTTTATTTATTAAAGTAATGAACAGTATATACGATTTATTGCTCTCGTATGAAGAATAACAATGATAATGTTAGTGTTATAACTTCGTAGTTCTAGTGCCAAATTGAACACGCACAAAAACAGATACCCCCCCCAAAAAAAAAAAAAAAAAAAAAGAAAAAAAAAATTATTGAATCATTACTTTTTTTTTCCTGAGTGTAGAAACTATCTAGAGTAACTCGTGATAAGTTCACTGTGGTCGATATTGAAGTCATAGATGATTTATCAGTAATTCGTGATAATTCCGTTGAATCAATGTTGAAAATCTCAACCCGCCACTCGTGCTTTGTTTCGTTTCCCGAGATTTCGCACTTAAAACTGATTTATTGACAGAAAATCCAAGAGGGGGGAAAATTGTTGTGGAAGTTTGAAGCTATTTTGGGCACTTTTTGTCATGTAAGTTCTAGTCGCTCCTCAAAATTTTTACGTTAGTTGGGAAGGGTTGCGATAGGTGAAAAAAGGGGGGTGGGAGAGAGAGAGAGAGAGAGAGAGAGAGAGAGAGAGAGAGAGAGAGAGAGAGAGAGAGAGAGAGAGAGAGAGAGGAGGGCGGTTGTAGGAGGGGAGAATAACGATTGCCAAAAGGAGTGGACGGAGTGCTTTACAAAGAGGAATATATAGCACGAGAAAATGAGCTGCAGCGAGAGATACGGAGAAATATTGTGTACATGGAGGGAGTGAGAGAGAGGAAAGGGAGGGGGGAGGTGCGGTAGAATAATGATTGCCAAAAGGAGTGGATGGAGTACTTTACTTAGAGGAATAGAATGCAAGACAATGAGTTATACCTAGAGAAACGGAGAAACATGTACCTTGAGGGGGAGTGAGAGAGAGAGAGAGAGAGAGAGAGAGAGAGAGAGAGAGAGAGAGAGGATGGGGGAGTATAACTATTGCCAGAAGCAGTAGATGGAGTACTGTACTTAAAGAGATTGACGAAAGAGATATGTACCTGGAGAGAGCGTGAGTTTGTATTTTTACGGAGGTGGAGGAGAGAGGAAGAAGACAGACGGGTATACATGTGTTATGTCTCCACTTGAAGTTAACTACATGTGGTTTTCTCACTGCTCACGCGGAGAAAATTCCAGGAATCCAGGCTACCTGCCCCCATTGAAGCAACACTGCAGTTTAGTTCTCCCTTCACTTGATACACACACATCAGGACACATTGCAAAATAGGACCTTTTCTTACCCCAAGATACTTCGTATACTTCATTACTCTATTATTTTATAATTCACTGCACACTTTGTTTCTTACTGCTCACTCGTAGAACATTCCAGGAATCCAGGCTACCCGCCACCATTGAAGCAACACTGCAGTTTAGTTCTCCCTTCACTTGACACACACACATCAGGACACATTGCAAAATAGGACCTTTTCTTACCCCAAGATACTTCGTATACTTCATTACTCTATTATTTTATAATTCACTGAACACTTTGTTTCTTACTGCCTCACTCGTAGAACATTCCAAGAATCCAGGCTACCCGCCACCATTGAAGCAACACTGCAGTTTAGTTCTCCCTTCACTTGACACACACACATCAGGACACATTGCAAAATAGGACCTTTTCTTACCCCAAGATACTTCGTATACTTCATTACTCTATTATTTTATAATTCACTGCACACTTTGTTTCTTACTGCTCACTCGTAGAACATTCCAGGAATCCAGGCTACTCGCCACCATTGAAGCAACACTGCAGTTTAGTTCTCCCTTCACTTGACACACACACATCAGGACACATTGCAAAATAGGACCTCTTCTTACCCCAAGATACTTCGTATACTTCATTACTCTATTATTTTATAATTCACTGAACACTTTGTTTCTTACTGCTCACTCGTAGAACATTCCAGGAATCCAGGCTACCCGCCACCATTGAAGCAACACTGCAGTTTAGTGCTCCCTTCACTTAACACACACACTGAAGGATACAGTGCAAACTGGTCCTCTCCTTACTGCAAGATACTTCGAATACTTCTTTACTCTATTATTATATAATACACTGTACACATGTTTCCATACGCCCAGTCCTATTTTTTTATTGTTCATTTCATGGTAAACTATCCCGATGGGCATGGCTTTTAGAATTAAGGAAGGGCAAAAGACGTCGCAGTAAAATTGTTAACAAAAACAAAAATTTAAAAAAAAAATGTTAAACAAATTGATATATGGCTGCCAAATCATTTCCCCCCGATAACTACCCATTTGCAGTTCCTGAACTTTGAGTTGTTCTACAGTTTATTATGGGCAAAAGGGCAGAAAGGGAACAGGATTGTGATGATGGAGGGCCATGTTGAGTGAGAGAGAGGCGGCGAAAGAAAGGGATATATATATATTGACAGGCAGATAGACAGACAGACAGACCTAGAAAGAGATAAATAGGCAGCAAAGGTACCGCGGCACGAGGCTTGTGTTAACTAAAATATTTTGCTCATCTCAAAGTTTTCCCATCTTCCAAAAGACTGTGTTTCCTCTCTCCTCTCTCTCTCTCTCTCTCTCTCTCTCTCTCTCTCTCTCTCTCTCTCTCTCTCTCTCTCTCTCTCTCTCTCTCTCTCTCTCTCTCTCTCTCTCTCTCTCTTTCTGTGATTATGCCTGTCTGCCTCTCTTCTCCCATTTATTCAATAGCCCATAATCTTGTTAAAAAAAAAAAAAAACGCCATGCAAAAGCAAGGAATCAAAGAATCGAATCACACGGTCTTCCACTTTTAGAATCGTCACATATAATTATCAGTTCCGTTTTGTCCCATCTACCTGGGTGGGGTAGATAAGGACATGACGGTTTCTTTTCCGAGGTTAGTCAAGCTATCGATTCAAGTGGTCATAGTGATGAAGACTTAGTGCTTGTCTTGAGATCACGGAAGACTTTCCGTCATGAGTTGTCAGTGAGCTGTACCTTCCTCGATAAACTGGGTTGGAAACTCCTCTTTTCAGCCCTACCCGATTTACGGCGGCTGCTTTTAGTTTGTCCAAAAATATTACGCTGTCAGACGGGTCTATCATTACGATCGATCGACTTTTACCTCTCTTCTCTCCCTGTTATCTCTCTTTTTCAGGGCTCTTTCTGGAGTTTTCGGTTTCTACATGTTGGATACCGGTACAAGAGGGGATTACTGTCATACCTTGCGCATCATGAGAACCTTCAAGATTTTCAATTGATTGATACTTTACTTATTTAGTTATAAGTTTTTGTTATTATGCAAGGATTTGTTGTTGTTGTTGTTGTTGTTTGCTTGTTTTTATTTTTGTAAATGTGTTTAGAGGTTTGGCCAATAATAACTTTGGAATTGGAATAAATTTACGTCAGTCGTAAACTTATGCTTTTGGGATTGGTTACGATCATCAATCAAATATCGGCCATTGCCTCTTTTGACGTCGATCCGTGCGTTTTTGTTCTGGAGATGAGTTCGGAAGTGAAACCGTTTTTTAAGTTTTTAGAAATTCTGTAAACGGCTTAAATTGGTTTCACGCCGGAATATCAATTATTACATTTCGTTACAATGCAAGTAATGCTAGATGAATTAAAACTTGCAACAGTCTGCTTTCCTTTTTGTCATTCAATCTGGCATTTTTTCTCCTTGTCGTGAAGTTGAAAGAACCTCCCAGAAAAATAAACAATCTGTAACAAACAATAAAAAGTCAGGCTAAAGCATGAAAAGAACGAACCTAGTCACCAAGCGTTATTAAGAAAAAATATGTTTGATATTGAAAATTTTATGCTGGCATTGAAAACGGAAAAAAAAGAAAGGTATGCAAACGTATTTTAATACTTTTCTTAATTTTCCTCACGGTTATATGCTATTTTTTTTTTATTTGCCACACGAGAGGATCGTTGGTGTGGCTCTTGGTTTTGATGTGTCTGTACTGTGAAGGCTGCGCCTCCAAAATTTCGAATGGAAAAACGGGTTTAAGTTGTAATCTATGCTGAATTGGCTATGTAGTTAAAGCCAAGCCAGGTACACCAGCAAGACTAGTTTTGAGTTTATCTTTGCACACCTGCTCAGAGTTTCTGCACCGCCTTGCTTCTGCTTTGACCGGGCAAAGTGCCCAGGGCACCGCCATGAGGATACCCATTTCTCTCGAACCTTTTTTGAGATAATATGGGTCACGTCACTTCGCCCTTACCTGCCCCGACTGTCTCGGGGAGAAATTCTTATGGAACGTAATGTGCAGTTATTGAAATAGAGAGCTAAATCTATGAGATGGACTGTTTTCATAATGCCATCATGCCAAGCGTCAAAAGTTGCGCTTAAATGGTCAAGACTACTTGAAATGAAATCAAATGAAATGGCTTTACCGGAGTGTTCTAGATGTTGGAAATATTCGTGCTAAATGTCGGGTTGATAATTTTATCCACCCTTTGCCAAGTGACCCATGCCTTCCTCAAATGCACTAAGTAAACCCTCAGAAGAATAACCCCGAAACGTTTTATTAGCTCACGTATTGAAATCGATCGATGCATGTCGCTATTCATGCCGCTATTTTTTTTTTTTTTTTCTTGTGGCATGCAGAGCGGATCTGGTCATATCATTAAGTTGTCACTAGAGAGAATGTCAAGGAAATGAATTCTCTACTTGTTAAGAATCTCCATAATCATGATAATGCTCTAAATGTCCAATTGTTTTTGAATGATGTCAGGGAAAAATTGGAAAAGGAATAATGGGCGCAACTGGGATTCGTTCTTAAGGTGATAAGTTTTGTAAAACGATGGCTTGGAGGGAGAGATACGAGGGAGAATTGGAAAGAATCGTCGTGAGAGGGGGAGAGAGAGAGAGAGTGTGTGTGTGTGTGTGTTTGAGTGTGTGTATGTGTATGCGCGTGGGTGAAAAGCGATTGTAAGATAATTAGATAGGTAGGTAAATGAGAGAGAGAGAGAGAGAGAGAGAGAGAGAGAGAGAGAGAGAGAGAGAGAGATGTATCAGCACAGAGAAACAGACAGACAGTGAGGGAAAGAGACTAGAAAGAACACGAGGAATGTTGAGGGTCGTGTAGACTTGTAATGGTGAGGGTCATCACGCCATTGTGAGTTACTGGAGTTTTGAACCTCACCATCGGAAGTCTTCTCGAATTCTTGGAGTCTGCAAGGACTCTATCTGTCTATGTAGTAATAAGATGGACTTTTAATTTTTTAATTTATTCATGGGTGTTTAGTTGATAGTCTTTTGCCTCAGTTATATAGATGGAGCTAGCAGATATCCAAATTTTGTTGTTTTTTTTTCCCCATCTAACCTACTCTGACCCTAACGGTTTTTCTTGACCCCCATATGAAATAATGACCTCATACTACTGTTTTGAACTCAATGTGCTTTCTGCTTTGACCTTAATCGACCTTGCATGCATTTGAATAACCTCATCGACGTATGACCTCTATGTCGACACTTGTAGTTTGCTGAGCCATTTACGTACATTCCTATCCTCTTTCCCTTCTTTCGTCTTCAGCCTTTGGTGAAATTTAAGAGCCACCTGTATTTTGAGGACAAGGATAACGCCAGTGAGTCGGAGAAGGCGCTCAAGACGGCCAAAGGCAGTAAGGTGAGCCCATAGTTTAGAGTTAGAGGTTCGAGATTTGGATTTGGATTTTCGTGGCATCTGATCTGATCTTTGAACCGAGAGTGAGAAAATCTGTGATGTCATTTAACAATCTGAGAAACATGTGGGACAGGTGCTATTATCTCTTATTCGCCACAAATGTTACATTTTATACATCAAATGGTGACTTCTCGTCACAACATATTCAGGCAAGTTCATTCTTAGTACAGCTTTGCTGTTGATGTGCGACTGTTTACAACCAGTAACTAAGCATTGTAAGAGCGAAATGACATCACATTTTTTATTTCCTCCTTATCGAAAACTACTAAATGGACCAATGACATCACATGTTTTATTTCCTCCTTATTGAAAACTACTAAATGGACCAATGACATCACATTTTTTTATTTCCTCCTTATTGAAAACTACTAAATGGACCAATGACATCACATGTTTTATTTCCTCCTTATTGAAAACTACTAAATGGACCAACGTATGCTGTTCACCCACATCCCTGCTGTCCATTTATCCAGTGCGATTGAGCACGTGTCACTTTATAACAAATTAAAAGGAAAAAAAAACATGTCCAAGGGATCTAGAGAGTCGATTTATGGTTTCAGTAACAGAACTAAGGTGCAATCCGTTCGTTATAATCATCTTATGATTGTATTCATATTGTCTTTTGTTTTGCTGACAATAAGAGAAACTTGTACTTGGGCGAGGCACTCTTGATGGACACACATCAACTTCAAAATTATGTTGGGTATCCTTAGTGCAGTGTACGCATCCTTAGATAGAAAGTCAAAGAAATTTATCAATTTTACTTACAATTTGTAGGCATGTAGCTTACGCCTTTGAAATCTCCTAAGTAAAGGAAATTTTTATTTTTTCATAATCAGTTTTTTTTTTACACCAATGACTCCCATGCCTTTTTGACTTGCAAAAATAGCACATAAAATATTCCTTTTTTTATCAAGTTGATTAGCTGGTGCAGAAAAATCAAAGCTTATGTTGTTGGTTTTTTTTAATGCCCAAAGAATGGATGAGCCTCAGTGCGACATATTTCCTGGTGTCTTTCTAACATTCCCTAGGAAAAAAAAAATAAGGATAGACTAAGTTTGCTTCTCAATCTTAGCTCATACGCTATTGACCATTCGACCTGATGTGTTCTTTCCCCTCAACAGTATGCGCCGTAGTGATACTCTGGAAAGGTCTGAAAAGAATGCTCATTTCAAATCTCGGCCATGTGCAATCAGATCTTTTTAGCTTAGTACTATCTACATGAGGGGGTCTCATTGAGGCCGCAGCTCATCCGACAAATTTTTGGAAAAAGTGGGGGTGAAGGCATTATCAAACAATCATTTCATCGCAATCAATCTTTAATTTTCCTTATGATGTGGGTCTGGTTTTTTTTTATGCCTGAAGCAATCAGTCTTTTATTTTCTCCCTTTTGTAACTAGTCTTATTTTTTACGCCTGATGAATTGATCTTTTTTCTCCCGTATGTAAATCTTATGTTTTACGCCTGATCCAATCAATCTTTTGTTTTGTCCCTTACGTAAGTCATATGTGTTACGCCTCATCCAATCAATCTTGTTTCTCCAGCATGTAAGTCTTATGTTTTCCGCGTGATGCAATCGATCTTTTTGTTTTCTCCCGTATTTAAGTCTTATGTTTTTTCGCCTGATGCAATCAACCTTTTGTTTTCTCTCGTATGTAAGTCTTATGTTTTTCGCCTGGTGCAATCAATCTTTTGTTTTCTCTCGTATGTAAGTCTTATGTTTTTCGCCTGGTGCAATCAATCTTTTTGTTTTCTCCCGTATGTAAGTCTTATGTTTTACGCCTCATGCAATCAATCTTTTGTTTTCTCCCATATGTAAGTCTTATGTTTTTCGCCTGGTGCAATCAACCTTTTGTTTTCTCTCGTATGTAAGTCTTATGTTTTTCGCCTGGTGCAATCAACCTTTTGTTTTCTCTCGTATGTAAGTCTTATGTTTTACGCCTCATGCAATCAATCTTTTGTTTTCTCCCATATGTAAGTCTTATGTTTTTCGCCTGGTGCAATCAACCTTTTGTTTTCTCTCGTATGTAAGTCTTATGTTTTACGCCTCATGCAATCAATCTTTTGTTTTCTCCCATATGTAAGTCTTATGTTTTTCGCCTGGTGCAATCAACCTTTTGTTTTCTCTCGTATGTAAGTCTTATGTTTTACGCCTCATGCAATCAATCTTTTGTTTTCTCCCATATGTAAGTCTTATGTTTTTCGCCTGGTGCAATCAATCTTTTGTTTTCCTCCTGACTTGGGAATGTCATTTTCTATGCCTGACCAGATCATGACCTACAAGAACGGTGTGTGTGCAGGTGTGGCGTTCTCCGATCTGTTTGAAGGCACCTACTTCCCGGCAATCTCACTTTACAAGAACGCCACGGTAAGTTGAAAGAAGAGAGGTAGAGATTGGATGTGGAGTGTGGAAGGAAGAAAGTTTGGGGTTTATTACAAATTCTTCTCCAAGTGAAAAATATTTAAATTCAAAAATAATTTCTAAAAGGTCAACAGTGTATGGAGAGTTCGGGCAGCAGGGGGTGTATTTTGTATGGCTGGGAAAATACGAACATGCATAATGATAAGAGCAGGGCTATATGCGGGTTTGTTGGGGGGTTTTTTGTTTGTTTTTTTTTTTTTGTTTTTTTTTTTTTTTTATTAAAACGATTCGATTGTGTGTGTGTGTGAAAAAAGTGGGGGGGGGGGGGGGTTGTATTTATCAAAACATTTTTTATTTCGTCGTGGATCTGCAGATGAAGCTCGTTTTTTTAGTTATTTTTACCCTCTATTTTTAAATATTGTGAAGTTGTATCAAAGATTTTCCGTGTCTAAATATATCGAGAGAGTCTTAATAGATAAATGAAAATAACAATAGTAAGGGGGAAACTCAATTTGAATATGACTCGATGCATTGTCCCACAAATCTGTCTTGTTTACATTTCAAGGCAAATTACTTTCTTTATAAGAAATTTGAAAAGTTCTCAATAATATGGATGAAAAGAATTAGAAGAAAATGCAAGCTTCAGCAATCATTGCTTTTGCCATCTGAAAATCTATATATGATTTTTTAGAAATGCTTTTCTATACGTTTGTGCTTTTTTTTTTTCCATCCTTCACCAGGTGACAGCCAATTTTGGACCTAAGTTCCGCTTTCCTCCGAAGCAGATGGAATACAAGCCAGTAAACCTCTTTTTGTATTAAGATATTTCACATAAATTATGATAGGGAATAACGACCCACCCAGATTTACAAATCAGTGTAATGTTTTTTCTATATAATTATGCACATTTACCTCTAGAGAGAAGAATTCCCTGGGTGAAAGAGTTACAATTAGCCAAACCATAACAACTGAAACCTGTGGTCAAACAACACTGTCCTGAGTTAAGCTTTTGGAGTACTGATTTTTGGAAATTTCAAAAGCAATGGCAGAGAAGTAAAACCTGTGAGTAGAGCACTGTCATTCAGTTTATGGGTATAATTAACTCTTAAGAATTCAAATTAGTCTCCTTTTTACTTGGCATATTGTCCATTGTCAGCAGCAGTGCACAGTTTTCTCAATAGCTACTAAGTGCTTTTAAAGACATAAGGTGGCTGGAGTCTCAAAAAGATGATAAAGGCTCAGACTTCTGTCTGTTTGTGATGTGTGTGTGTGTGTGTGTCTGCACAGTGTTGGTCCAGGCCCATAATATTTAGGAATGGGGAAGGAGTTAACCTTTTGAGATCATTAAATTTACAGGAATGTAAATCATTCAGATTGACTCTGATTTCAGACTTTTCTGCTGACGCTGGTCTCAGCTCTTACCTTCATTTAAAATCTTTTTTTTTAATTTATTTTATTTTACTTTACCGTTTTATAGACACACTCAAAGAACTACTCAACTACTCTTCTCCATTTCTCAACTACACACTTCCTGTTTATTAAGTATTCTCAACTTCCTGTTACAAGTATTTCCACACCAAGTTCAAATGTGGGCAGAAGTCCCTTGCTATTTACCCCCAGGTCATTTAAGTTTAAAACTCTTCTGTCTCTATCTTTACTAAAGATTCCAAATGGAGCTGACAGATTTGGACGTGGCTACAGACTTATGGCTATTTGTAATGTTGTTTGTTTTTACTACTAGAATTCTAGGCTATTACCGGAACTAGTAACACATTCTAGAAATTCTTTCTATTTTCGATTGCCATGCTTTTTTAACTCCGAATATCACTTGCTGTTCGAAGCTAAGTAGATCTACTATATACTATTGCTATCACAAGGTTTCTGTTTTTAAACAGACAAGTTTAGCTACATTCTCTCACTGTTTTAAGGTTTTGATATAAGTCTGCATTATTTAGATCTAGATAAAGATTTTTAAAAATTAATTCTTTGTGGAATCTGGGTCAAGCTTCAATTGAGATAACTGGGGTCTAGATCTAAATTTTTTAAATTATATATTTGTAATCTAGATCTAGTCCTTCAAAAGTATAAATGTAAATTTTGGTCTGATCTAGGATCTAGATATTTGAGGCAGTCTATTCTAGATACCAGATCTAGAACCTTCTGTCTAGTGTAAATTATTTAGTATATTTATATCTAGAACAGATCCACTTTACAGTCCTGTAGATCCATCTCTTTGTTACTACAGGTAAACAGCAGGAAAGAAAATGATGTCTTAGTCTCAAAAACTAAGTAAAAAATTTAGACTCAAAATAGAAACGGCTAAATTTAATAAAAATCAGAATAATTCATGAGCCATTTCTTCTGCTTCCAGTAGCAGTTCTATTAGTAACAGTGACTTCATTCGTAATTTTTGTAAGGAAAGCATTTCTCATTTAGAGAATTCTCAAAAACCTGCCAAAAAGAATAAGATGTACTTGGATCGGAAAATCTATTTTCATAAACCTAAGTATTAAGTTCTATGCCTCTAAAAAAGTGCAGACCAAGTTGGTGCATAGTCGCGTTCAGATTTTTTTTTCCTTCCCAGAGATTATCTTTTTTTTAAAGATTCATTTACAAACTTCTGAAACAATTAATTTCAAAGTAAAATAAGTTAAGAATATTTGAAGTGTTTTTTTTTTAATTATTTTTATAAACACCCAAATTGGGTATAATTTTGATTATTGTGCTTGACTGCATTTTTTCACCAGTAACGAAATGAGATAAAAACAATTCAAATCTGTGTTTTATAAGTTCGCTCGGGGGAGAGAACAAGGAATCCACTTTATTTTGAGATTTCCTTTTAAAATTTTCAATTTTTCTATGCCTATTTCTACCAGATGTCTGCCGCTGCGGAACAAGCACATGTGGAATATGCCCTTGCTGATATAGTTTATCATGTAGTCAACGAGGACAACATACCTGACTTCTTATAGATCCCTAGAGTATTAATTGGGCATTAAATGATAAAATGCTTGAATCATTTAGCAGGTACTTTATTCATCCCTCGATCAATAAATGTCGAATCCTACTACAAAAGCTTTTTGAAACACTTGTCATGAAATTCAATGAATATAATTTTGTAAAAATGATTTTATTTTGTCAAATCTTATTTTATTCTAATTGTGCATTGTGTGTTTGTCAAATTTATATACATGTATTTCATACAAAATAAAGTTAGTGTAAATATTATTCTTCACTGATCATTAAAACAGTTATTGAATTGAGGATCAGATATTTTGCATTTTTAGTCATTTCTCAAAGGTTTTTTTTTTACAGTGGGTTTAATTATTTTTTTTTTGTTAGTTTTAATATTTGCAAGTGGAATCAAATTATAAAGTGCAAGCAACAAAATATGAACCCAGATTTAGGTCGAGTATGTGGATAATTAGACACTTCTTCAGTCTAGAGAGTGCTATCCGATGATGTCAAATTTTTTCACGACTTGTTTGACTAAGTCTTGATACATTACAAGCAAACTACGCCCCTACACAAAGGAATTCATTAAACTAGCAATCAGTCCAGTGGACTTTTCACTTATCTCTCGGTCAGACTTATTACCTGAAGTATCTCATATTTAAGTACATTTTGATTTCCAATGAGTTACATTGATTTTCTGAAATTGCAAGCAGTATGATATGCTGCTTGTAGTGTAGGAGCATTTTATGGAATGTTATTACCTACAAATAGAATACCTCTTATTACATAATATGGATTTCTTGTTTTTCAGCTACTCACTTCGAGAGTCTAGAATGTTACAGATTAAATTATCCTCAGGGACTGTCCTTTTTAATTTTAAAAAAAAAAAAAATCATTCAAATTGTACAAAATCAACTTCATTTGTTTCAAGAGATTTTTGAAGTGGAATCATATAGAGGATGTTGGTCAGGCCAAGAGATAGACATCAATGCCAGCTGGGGTCTTTGACCAATTTCACGTGCCTAAGTTTCTCTTAGAATTTTACCCCAAAAACAGCAGATTTCTCTCAAGCCCAGGATAGGACTAGTTAAATGCTTTTTGAGGCTGGTTAAATGCCCTGTAAGTTTACTCCATCACCAGATATCCCAGCAAAGGGATATTACTGTTTGTCCGTATTGTTGAGCTATATTGCGCCTATAGACGCACTGTGCATGTGGTAACAAAATACATCAGTAGGTTTCCATTCAAATTTAATTTTTTTTTTTTTTTTAATTGATCTTTCAGGTGCCAGTCAAAAATTGTAAACCATGGTTGCACCAATCCATCTCTCATCAAAATATGCTTCAAAGTAGGAAGTATGTAAATGAATATTGAGGTCAAAACATAAAAATTGAAGCTTTTAAAATAAGATAAGTGAACACGCATTTAACAGATGTAAAACAAAATGTGGACCTGATATTTCAAAATTTTACTAAAATAAATTTGCAAGATGAGCAAAAAAAGAAAAAACAAACGCAATATCTTCAGGTCAAAATTGAATTTTTAGAAAAAATGTTTTCTGTACCAATGTTAGAAGACTAACAAGGACCTTATTTATTTCTGTAATAAGTTCAAATACAAAAGTCCAATAAAACGTAATATTTAAATTGGATTACTTTAAAGTCTTTTTTTCTTACATTGGAATGCAAAGACGCCTCCTGATGCATTTACACTTAGTTGTTAAGACCTAGGCAGGGAGTAGAAAGTTAGATGTTTAAGCTGAAACATTTGACTCCCACAATTTCCTGGTTCACACCTAAGGTCAATTAAAATTGAATGTCGCAATGCAGCTTTGTAAACAGTTGTGAAGAACCGCAAAACAAAAAAAAAAGTAGAGTGCAGCTCCCAAATGTTTAAAACAAAACACCTGAGCTTTTGGCTTTACGCCTTCATCAGACACAAAAACAAGAACAAACTTGTTGTTCTTCCATGTGTCTGCCTGCCTGCTGAATGAATTATTTAACTGAAGGTTTGATACGGATCTTGCAAAGATTTTTAAAATTTATGGACTAATATAAGCTGTCTTTTACTTTGCGTGATCATTTTTTCAATTCTAAACTACAACAAGCTTTCTCATGTGAGGATTGTGATTGTTCATGAACATTACTTGACTTTCAAAAGTTTCATCCACGAATGTCAAATGTTAGGGAAATTTAGTTCTTTAAACTTTTGTTCTGTAGTCATCTTAAAATTCTTTTCTTAAATGTTCATGATGTATAGCTTTCCACTATTTGCCTACCCGAAAATATATTATCAATTATCTTCACACAAAATATTTTTTTTCGTTGTTGAATATAATGATTTCAACGATTCCATACAAAGTTGATTTTACATCAAAACCAGCTGCATCTTTTGACTTTACGTTCAAACAAGCTTCGCATAACTATTGTCACAACCTGTTACCAAACAATGTGTTCAGGCTTGTCCCTGTCTGCAATGGAAATGTATCATCTCATAACAAAGAAAACGGTGTCGGGACTCTTTTCCAGACCGCTAATGTACATATTGATCCGAGATTCAGATGAATGCAGTCCGTAATCTAATTCAGCTCTTCATCTCATTCTCATATATGTCCTGGCTGTATTGATGCCTTTTTTTTTTTAATTTAAACTGAATGGGGTGATGGACCTGTTGACAAAAACATTAATACAAATGCATTCCGGAAGTTATATTACGTGTTTAATTCTTCTGAGACCTCGCAAGTCACAGGAAACGTTGGCCACCTCCGTTGTTCTCTTAATTTGCTTCGCAAGCACCGCGTCCGATGTAACGGTACACCAAACGTCGCCATGCGGTCACCTCGACTGGAACAAGCTGAGTGCTCTAGAAGAGACGAACATCTCGTCACGACGCAGTTTCGGCGGTGACGTGACGTAGTCCAAGGCCGACGCCTAGTTTCGTCTGGAAGGCAATAGAAATAGTAGAAAGAGGGGGAATTCCCTTAAGGGAGTTTCGGGTGAGGTCTAGTAGAACGGCTCTTACCGACTTGTTAGTCAGGAGGGCTTTGTCCGTACCTAAACCGCGAAGCGCGTAGCTGTACAGCCTTTAGGTAGTTCATCCCAGACCAGGTGTATCCCTTGCATTGTACGCAGACGTTTACCGTATCGTTTTCGAGGGCCGCGCAAAGCCCATATAGTCCCACGGCTCTGATTGTAGTTGAACAGGGTTATCTTACCAGGATGCTGAGTCGGCGACTCCCAGTGTAGTTATCACCTAGAGGGTTATCCACGGTCCGAGCTACAGTTGCTTTGGTTTATACGCATCTAATGGAACTGACCAGCATTATTCGAACGTGGTCTAAAAATTTTCCGCTGTTTTGATCAAGTGTTCAATCCATGTTTTAAAAAACTCTCTTCGAAGGGTCGTAACAAGGTCCGAATATGCCTCCTTTTTGCTGGCAACTGGCTTAAGTTGTTTGAGGACGGGGCTTGGTTGGAAGGTGGGAGCTCTGAAAGGGACTTTCATTCTTCTTGAAGTTCAACTCCACCTGCCATGCTCAAGAACGCGGCAGTCCGGGAGTTCGCGTTTGTGTTCCTAGAATTATGGCGCCTAGGTACCCATGGCCGTCTCTTTCCCGGGGAGATGGTCCCTACAGAAACACGTTAGCGTTGTGAAGACTCGCCCAATGAGTATAAAAACCCGTACAAAAGACACTTCAGAAGATAACTTTTTGCCGCGCCGTTTTTGTCTCTGTCTGTCTCTTTCTTCCTCTGCTTCTGTCTGTCCGTCGATCTCTTGATCGCTCGTCTCACCAACTCTCTCTCTCTCTCTCTCTCTCTCTCTCTCTCTCTCTCTCTCTCACACACACACACACACACACACAACTAAAATAACAAACATTAATACTTCCTGTTTGAGATACCTACGCAACAGCTTCCCATGATGTTTCAAATCACATCCTACAACTCCTGTAAGTGGCCCCAGCTCACCTTTGAATGTCCAGCAGACTGTAAAGCTGCGAGTACTTCGCTCATGGTCTTCCCTGTATGAGGCATGAGTGCTTGACCTGAGATGCAGTTACCTAAGATTTTAACTAGTCACCAGACACCTTTGAAGACAGGCGTCACCTCCTTCCTGATCTAGAAATGAAAGAGCAAGAGCTGAGAAGCAACATCTCCATGCAATGATAGAGAGAGGGGAAAGAAAAGAGAGAAAGAGAGATATAGGATAAGACTGTGTTTCCGCATTTCTGGGTTTTAAAGTAAATCTATGGATATTTAACAATCTCATTACAGCTTCCAGGTCATAATGAACACCCATCTGGTATTTCTCTTTGTCGATAGAAAGAGAAGAAGATAAAGAGAAATAAGAGGATAGGATATAAATAATAGTTATAATTATTGTAGATAAAGGCATGTGAGGGTAGACGTGAAAGGGCAAAGACAGAGGGAACCTAGGAGAGGGGGGGGGGGGGAGACGGGAGACGGAAGACTTTTTGGTAATATGGTGCTATTTACGTGACATGAAAGGACAATGCGCTCATCAGTAAGAAAGTGAATGGAAAAGAAAAACCATACCTAATAATAATATATTTGTTAGCTAATCATTTTGTACTCTGTTCTCTAATCAACTTAACTTTGTTTTAAGAATCTACGAAATGTTTCAATTAAGGCCATTGCTTATTTGAGATGTCATTATTATGTTTCATATGGGCTGGATATCTCTAATGCGTAATGGAATCTAGTTCTTGAGAGGGTATCAAATTCTCTGTAAACATTATTTTGTAAAGAAATGGATGTCAAGTGTAGGAGCAATGTCAATAGAACTATATCGTTGTTTTTGTTTTGTTTTTGTTTTTTGTATTTTTTTAATAATTTTTAAAATCTTTATCTTTGTCATTGACAATGCAGATCTAGATCTAGATCAAAATTAGCATATTACGGCTTATATCTTATTTAGATTTAGATGTAGATTAGAATCTAAAAAACATTTCGGATGTTAAGGCCCTCTATATTCGCCATTTTCAAGACTCAGATATACAACTTGGGAGAATCCCATTGACTGATTTAATTCCCAAGAGCTTGAGAACATTTGACTTTGGGGTAGATGTCCTAAGCTAGGCAGACACTTGGTGGTTGGACCTTTTCATGCACACAGCAACTGGATTATAATATTAAGGATGATTACATTGCTAAGAACATGAAGTTTATTTATTGGAAACAATGACTGATTTAATTCCCAAGAGCTTGACTTTGGGGTAGATGTCCTAAAATAGGCAGACACTTGATGGTCAGACCTTTTCATGCACACAGCAACTACGTCCTTGTTTATACTCTTTCGCAAAAATTACCCTTACCTCTTTTTTCTTCTCAATTCCTGTAAAAAGCTTCGTGCAGTTTATACATAAGTGAAACATAAAAGCTTCAACTGCTTTTGATGTCAGTTGAGAGGGTTAAAAAACTATTTAATTTCTCCAAGCACCATTAAGCCTTCTTTATAGAACAGTTTCACTTCAGAATTAAGATTGGCGCGAATAATTTATTATTAAAAACGAAAAATGAAAGATCTCCATATATTTGTGTGGGGGCAGAAAAGGCACTAAAAATAACATAGGTTGCAACGCTGGCTTAATGCACAAAATATTCTCAAGTTAGGCAGTTAATATACCATCATCGTCATTATAGCTGATAAACAAAGATAAGTACGTCTGTGTGGATTAATAACTCGCGGTTAAATAAGTTACAGGATTATCTTTAATCAATTTTGTAAAATTCAATCTATTTATAGATCGCTTGAAACATTCATCATCGTGTAGCTTAAAAGAAATAGACAGCTATCGTGAATGACCGTATAGCAAAGCTCTTTAGAAATGTGATGTTATGCGAATTCATGGTCTTCTTATAATCTTAAAAAAATCTTTAAATAAGTTATAAAAAGAACATGATAGATAGCTATAAGCTGATTTCATTTGTTTTAACGTAAAATATAAATAATCATATTAAAACAACACTTCATAGACATTTCTAGATTGAGTTAATTAGAGCGTTTAAGTTCAAAACAAAAAGGTCAGTATAACCTTTTCAGCTCAGTTATCCTGAGAATTGTGAACTTCAATCTGTATAATAAAGTTAGTCTTTTGATAGTTATCGTGAAATTAAATAGGTAGGTGATCCTTATCGTTCAAGCAATCCTCTTTTTAAATTCCTTCATCAGTATGTGTTGAAAAAGTAAGTCTACTTATGGCATAGATGGTTATATGTAAAAAGGAAGCTTAATACTAAATTGCAGTTCCCAGACTGTAATGTAACTAAGCTTAGAACTTCTCAATTGGATTTTCCTTAAAACTAAATTACCTATTTTTCTGATCCCTCGTAAAATATACAGACAAGTCTTAGATTTATGCCGCCTTGTTATTTACACTTGATGCTATTACTACTTAGCTGTTTTGGCGTTAACTCTTTATATGTGCTAATTTGATGACCACGATCAATGAAATTAACATGAAACGTATTCCAAAAAACTGAAAAGATGGTATGACATTTGGGGGCGTGGCATCTAACTAGAAAGATGTCTGTAGTTGTTCTACGTGGCCTGTACAACAGGATCTTGGTTTTCCAATGTGGGCGACTCAAGCTGTAAGTATTATTTTACTCTAGTCTTTAAGGTGAAAACTTCTCTGTCAGGTATAGTCTATTACATCGTATCTGTTGAATTCAAGCAGTGTAAGGAATATCAAAATGTTTTTACAATACAGGATCCATTGCGTGAAGCTTAAAAGCATATAAATTTCCCATAACCTCTCGCATTAAGAGAGATGTCGAATTAAGACATCAACTCTTTTAATGAGATCTTTTCGTTTTTCAAGAATATTTTAAAATGATTTTAAATAATCGGATTTCTACATGAAACATTTTTTTTTTATCATTTGAAAGCCATGAAGATAATTAATATAATGATCAATGTCTTCAATCCATAACAATGTTTATCCAACGTAAAAAAAAAAATTCAAAGCAGAAAGAAAGACATACATGTATGTCACATTTGATTTTCTTATTGAATTCGACACACAGTTGTCATTTATTTTCCCACCTGATTATTCTTTAATTGGAAGAGGCAGGTAGAAGTCTCCTTAAAAAGAAAAACCATTGAAAATTACCATTTAATGGTTTACATCTGAAAAACAAATGTCAAGTTTAAAATTTTTATACACTTCGTAGAAAATCTGGATCATTATTCTTTTTTTGACATATCGATAATTATTTTTTTTAAGCTGATAATCCCTATTTTAACCAGACATCTTGATGAATGCTTAGAAAGCCTCGAACATTCTACATATTCTTAGTAAAATGCTTCAACAAAGTGCAAATGCCAACTGGTTCCACGGGTCAACTAAAGAGCATCTATTTTTAGTACAAAAAGACATTTAACGTTATTTCATTTAAAAGAGCTAAAAGTAATAGCCTTAACGTATTCATAGTGAGTTTGGATCATATAGAATGTACTTTCTATTGCAAAAAAAAAAAAAAAAATTCAAATTATTATGTAATTTGCTTGTAGACGCCACAGGCCTGTATTCAAATCCATTGCCACGGCTAGTTTCTTGTTTCCAGTGCCTGTTATGTTGCTTGTTTGTTGCCACAGGTGGTAATTTCGCACCTTAACCGAAACATTTTAAATGAACGTTTAATTGTTCAGGTCCAAATTTAGCCCTTTTCGAGATTTTGCAGTCTCCAGCGTGTAGCAGAGATGACCTTCTGGTGGCTCACAGCCGGGCTGGTAACTCTATTAATCTTTAACTCCGCAGCGGGTAAGTATTCATCTCTACAGTCATTTGTTTACATTCAGAAGGTCAATCACTGTACTTGTAATAAGAATTTTATTCATACAATGATGAATGAAAAGAAAAAAAAATATGATATTTTGCATAAATCGAAATAAGGGTAAGTGACTGTAACCGACTTTGAAACAAGAGTGAGTAGCTGTAACAATAATGTATTCATTAATAAAACTCATCGGAAATGCGGGTATATCTGTCACTCCTTTTTAATCTAATTTTCTCTCGCTTCTTTCTATCTTTGAAATGAACACAATAACAGAGAGATATGAAAAAAAAAAAAGACGATTAAAATGATTGCCGCAGAGATTCACTTCGAAATAAAAAAAAAAGGAAGAGAATTTATTTTAAATATAAGGGAGAGAAATTTGAAAAACACTTAACCATTAGATTATGAAACTATACAGCTTTTTAAGTAGCTGACAAAAAAAAATAAAATATTTTTTTCTTTAATGCTGGTCTGGAGTTTATCGACGTCGTCGTACTCATATCATTATTATTACTATCATCATCATCATCATCATCATCACCATCATCATCATTGTTGAGGTGTGGTTAGCCATAATTGCTAAAATATCTTAGTGGGGGAATATTAAATAATATGATACAGGTGATATAAAAAGACAAAATTTAGATTATGTAATCTTGAGTACTAAAGAAAAACATGTGTAGACATCTTGTAGGATTCATGAGAGAGTTAGCGTAATCTCCCTTGAGTTTATTAAAACTGAAAGTGAAACTAACGAGTATGGTATAAACAATACATGTTGTGAAATTGTTCAAGATCATAAAGAACGTTTAAAACCCCCACTTGATCGAATAACAATTTCACCCTTTTACTTAAAACTTATCGAATACAAAAGTTTTCAAAAATATTTTCAGATATCCAAAAAGCTTTTCAATTTTGGTCATAAAGTAAAGGACAGTTTTATCTTCTTTCTTTCGATTGCAATACAATTTTATGGTTTGGATGTATAACACATCAAATAAAACACAGTGATTACATAATTATAAGATATATGTGTGATGTCATAATGAAAAGAAATAAGATGCAAAGTAAAGCTACATAAGATATAGGAAATCTGAATATAGATACATATGTATTTGTCTCAATTGTATAGCTCTAATTTAATTGCTCTGATCAATTACAAAGAATAGAGACTTTACATCAGTCATTTCAACAAATAATGAAATATACGTAAGTTCCCTGATAGTAGTAAACTTATTCAGAATATTTCAGGCCCATGTAAGTATAAGCTCATGCCCCTCATTATGATTTATCTTAATAACATGGAATAGAAAACAAATTATATAATGAAAATTAAACAAATTTATGATACCTTAACTGTAAGGTTGTATGCTTGTATAGTATACTATACAGGCCTTAATACTTCTGACAAAACTATAAGTAGCCTACTGTTTCAGTCTTCATAGGAAATAAACTGAATGATGACAATAAGGAAATCTATCTGCCAAAAAGGAGTGTTTTGAACTTTTTCAGTTGTTGTTTGGTTGCAGGCTTTGTTATGATATCTGCCAACATCTCCCCAGTTGGACAGTATTTGAGTTCGAACCCTTTGTTCACCTCAAATCGAAATGATAACGGACATCAATGTGTTTTGATCTTTGATGTTTGGTTGGGTTGTTTGCAAGAGCAAGTGTGCCTTGGTTGTCTTCATAGATTATTGGCAACTGATCATACGTGACCCCAATACTTTTCACAAGATGACTGAGGTACATAACCTCCTGAACTGCGGCAGTTAGGGCAATATATTCTGCCTCACATGTTGAGAGTGCCACGATTTGCTGCTTCCTTGATTTCCAAGAAATCAAAGGACCATCTTCCACCAAACTGAAACAATACCCTGATGTGCCTATGTTCCATGCTAGATGCCCAATCAGAATCAGTGTAACCAGTAATTCTCAGCCCTTTTTCACATTTTCTATAGCATAGATCATAATGTGCAGTTCCTTTCAGGTATCGCAAGACATATTTCGGTGTTATACAATGACATTGAAGAGGTTTTGACAAAAATTGCGATAGTCTAGTTACAACCCATGATATATCAGGTCTAGTGCACATCATCAGATAAATCAGACTGCCCACAATATCACGGTATCTCTTTGAGTCAAAAGGCTCACATTCAGACCATTCAAACTTCTGTTTGCATGGTGTACCTCTAGGCTTACAATCTGACATCTCAAATTTTTCTAGTAGGTTTTGAATGTACCTTTGCTGGTGCATCCTAACAAAGTCTTGTCCTTGTTCAAAATCAATGCCCAGGAAATATGACAATTGTTCCATGTCCTTCATTTTAAAATTTTCCTTAAACAGTTGTTTTGTTTCACCCAATAGGTTCTCGTTCGATGCACCAACAATGACATCATCAACCCAAAAGAGAATAACAATCATTTCATTGTGAACCTATTTGGTATATAGACAGTTATCACTGAGTGACTGTTCAAATTCATTGAGGGTTAGGAATGAGTATAACATTTTATTCCAATTCCTGCCAGACTGTTTTAATCCGTACAACAATTTATTCAATCTGCAAAATTATTGCTCCCCATTTTCAGTCTTGGCCTCAAAACCCTCTGGTTGCTCTAGATATATTTCACAGTCAATGGGTGCGTTAAGGTATGCCGTTTTAACATCCATTTGGTGCAGCATAAGACCGTTTGTGCTGCAAGTTGCATCACAAGACGCATAGAGGCTAATTGTGCGGTGGGGGCAAAAGTCTCATGGTAGTCTAGCCCTTCTTTCTGACTATACCCTTTTGCTACAAAACGAGCCTTATAGGATTTGGAACCGTTGACACATTCCTTAATTGTATATACCCATCTTCCCCCCCACTGCTTGCTTACCACTAGGAAGCGGGGTCAGAGTGTAAGTGTCATTTTCTTTCAGGGAAGCCATTTCTTCTTCCATTGCTTTTTGCCAATGTTTAGATTCATTTGATTCAATGGCCTCTTTGTAAGATTGAGGAAAACCTGAGAAAGTGTAACAAAAATCTACACTATTCATTATTTTGTCCTCAAACTGATACACTTCATAGTCAGAGAGATGAGGAGGAGGTTTCTTCTCTCGACGAGGATATCTGGTGTTAATTGTACTCTGATCTGTTGGGGGAATTTCCTCTCTCTTTTTGTTTTCTGACACACATTCTGACCGCTAGACAGGGCGTTTGACAGATACATCATCTTCATCCACAGGAAAACCACCAGTTTGAGTTTCCCTATCATTGACATCAGAATCTTTTGACACAAAATGTACCAATCTGCATTTTATCACCTTCCTAATGTCAGGAAAATACACCGTTTGCTGGGCTAGATCTATCATAACCCACAAATACACCCTTTTTGCCTCTCTCATCATGCTTCGCCTTGTGTTGTTGTGTGTAAGCATAACATTCACACCCAAAAATCCTCATGTTTGATATGTTCGGTTTGCGACCGGTCAATGCTTCAAACGGGGTCCTATTCACCCTTGAATTGAGACACCTGTTTCTCGTGTATATTGCTGTATGGACAGCATACGGCCACAATTCCTTTGGCAGCTTCTTGTCAAGAAGCATACACCTGCCCATCTCAAAAATGGTTCGCCACTGCCTCTCAGCAGTCCCATTTTGATGTGGTGAGTAGGGCGCAGATCTTTCATGCTTTATGTTGTTCTTGCGTAGAAGACTTGAGAAATCTTCTGAAGTAAATTCAGTCCCATTGTCAGACCTGATGGTTTTTACCTTCCCATATGGGGCACAATCAGCAAGAAATTGTTCTGTAGCTCTCACAGTTTTATTTTTCTGCTTAAGGAAATAGACAAACATTGCTCCAGAAAAATCATCAGTAAAGGAAATTACATATTTATACCCTTCATGTGAGCTTGGTGTAATAGGACCTGCTAGGTCTGTATGCACTAACTCTAAAGGAGTTGAAACTCGTTCACGAGGAGACCTGTTAATTTCATTTGTCATCTTTCCTTTCACACATGTCTCACACTCTCTTTTTGTCTTCTTTCCCACCACTTTCATGCCATCAACCACATTCTCAAGCTTTATTATATTACATCATCAAAATTGCAGTGACCTACTGTCTCATGCCAGCTCATCAAATCTTGTCATAAATACACTTCATCAACATCAACATTTGAAACATTGGAATGTAAATAATACAATTTGCCTTGCTTCAAAATTGGAAAACGCATTGTCTTGTCTTCTGTGACTAACTCTGCTTTATCTTTCTCAAAACTGATACTACCTCCATTTTGAATGGCAGCTTGGACAGAAAAAAATGTTCTGTGGAAAGGAGGGCACAAAAAGAGCATCTTTCAAAATGACATCAACGGAATCTCCGTTGAAATTTTTAATTTTTACATTTGCGTCCCTTCTTGCCTCAGCAACACTGATCTTGTCTCCATTGGCCAATTCTATTGTATGTTTCTCTGGAGTAAATGTATGATCAAATTTTGAGAATTTACTCATGTCATTAAGAATATGTGTAGTATCACCACAATCAACTAACAAATCTGCTCCACAGTCACTTGTTGTACTTGGTCTGGAGTTTGCCTTAAAGGCGAATGAATGTTCTTCAGGGCTATTTCTGTGAGTGCTTTCAGCTGACTGACTGACTTTTTCTTTGGTCTTCAAAGAGTTCTTAAATCTGCATGCTTTGTCTGTGTGGTTGTTTTTCTTACAAAAACTACACCACATTCTTTTTTGCTGTTGACAGTTCCTGGACAAGTGGCCTGGCTTGCCACAGTTGTAACATGTAAGACCAGGGTCATGTCGGTACCCTGTTGCTGGTCTTGGATTGTTGCCTGTGTGCGAACTGGAAAATGCACCATGCTTCCATATGGTAGTGGTACTGGTAGGTGGGCCATGTGAGCTCTTGAGGATGGAATCCTCACTATGTTGCCTCGACTTTTCTGTTTCTTCAAAGCTCCTCAAAACCACCTTAAACTCGGAAATCGACTGCTCTTTTCACTTTAGGTGATGACTGCAACAAAGGATTGGAAGCAATCTGGTAAACCTTTAGCAATCATGGCGATGACCAAACTGTCAGACACAGTTTCGCCGGCGTTTCTCAGAGCAGCAGCTGCAGTCTCAGCTCGTATGACATACTCTGTCACGCTTTCTTCTCTTCTCTTTATTAGAGATGTGAGTTCTGTATACAGCGATATAATTCTTGGAGTACTAGACCCCGCATAGTGTTCTCTGAGAATTTGTAGTGCTTTTCTCCCATCATCAGCAGCGTCTCTCATGACAAGGGAAAGACTCTTGTCGTCTAAGAACTGAATAAGTTCTGCATATGCCTCAGCATTCTTCTCTTCATCTATGTCTACATCCTCACCTGCATCGATAGTGTCTTTGAGCTTCTGCAGTCTCATGTAACCTAGGAATTTAACTTCTCATTGTTCAAAGTTTGTTTCATCCCCACTGAATAATAATCTATTAAATCTTGTTGAACTGGGCCCATAACCTGTTGAGGTGTGGTTAGCCATAATTGCTAAAATGTCTTAGTGGGGGAATATTAAATAATATGATACAGGTGATATAAAGATACAAAATTTAGATTATGTAATCTTGAGTACTAAAGAAAAACATGTGTAGACATCTTGTAGAATTCGTGAGAGAGTTAGAGTAATCTCCCTTGAGTTTATTAAAACTGAAAGTGAAACTAATGAGTATGGTATAAACAAAACATGTGAAATTGTTCAAGATCATAAAGAACGTTTAACAATCATCATCATCATCATCATTATTATCATAATCATCAGCATAACCATAATCATAAATAATGTAATGATGTATGATCATAAATATTTCTATTGCTTTTTCTTCTCCTTGCTGTTATTCTAGTTCAATTCAATTCAATTCAATTCAATTCTTCTTCTTCTTCTTCTTCTTCTTCTTCTTCTTCTTCTTCTTCTTCTTCTTCTTCTTCTTCTTCTTCTTCTTCTTCTTCTTCTTCTTCTTCTTCTTCTTCTTCTTCTTCTTCTTCTTCTTCTTCTTCTTCTCCTCCTCCTCCTCCTCCTCCTCCTCCTCCTCTTCCTCCTCCTCTTCTTCTTCTTCTTCTTCTTCTTCTTCTTCTTCTTCTTCTTCTTCTTCTTCTTCTTCTTCTTCTTCTTCTTCTTCTTCTTCTTCTTCTTCTTCTTCTTCTTCTTCGTTTTTTTTTTTCGTTATTTCTAAGAATTTTTTTCATTAAAATGCTTTTTTTGTTTTTTCTTCATTGTTTGTTTGTTGTTTTTTTTCTGTTTTCGTTAAATATTTGTTCTTCAAAATTTTAAATGAAAACAAAAACCAGAATGATTATAATCCGCACGGTCATACTAAGAACTAGAAGGATAATAAAAGTTAAACAAATGTGTGTCTAAGATTTCTAAATTTGCTATCTACGAATGTTTCATGAACATCTGTTGTAGCAATCAATTTTCAGTAAATGAAGACTGTTCCAAATTAAAAAAAAAAAAAAAAAAAAGCATGTTGCCTATGAAAAAATACCTCCCTTGTAAATTCTTAGAGAATCGGTAAAACTTGCGAGATGACTGCTTTTGTTTACATTAAAATCCAAAACAAGCTTAACTTGCGTAATTCAGAGAAACGTGTAGGTTAGCTTTAGGTGAACAACCTTAACTTGCGAAACGACAAAGAAACAGGCCTGCAGTTAGGACTGTGATCCAAAAAAGAAATAAAAGAAGAAATTAAACATCCATGTCTGTAATTTATTATGATGTTCTTTACTCGGGGGTAAAAAATGGTTCTGTTCCGTTTCTCTTTCCTTTTTTTTTTTTTAAACAACAGATGACGCGAAAGATAACTTGATTAAAGAAAGGAGCCTATCCTAGGTAAGGTGCCGAGTTTGTTTTTTTCCTGTTAAGCCAGTTTGTTTTTTAGATTTCTTGAAGAAAAAATATACAACTAATTTTTATATTTCGAACCCATTACGAGTCTCCATATGAGAAACAAAGAAAATGCAGGGTTGCTTTCATGAAAACATTCCAAACTTGTGGAACACAGAGAAACATGCTTTTAGGTACCGGTAAGCAATCATAACTTGCGACACTAAGATTTCGGGCTGGATTTCAGAATTATGACATGAAGGTCCGTCATAGAGAAGCACGCTTGCTGATTTTTGGATAAACTTTGTAACTTGATAATTATGTTGGTCTACAATTTTTTTTTTCATTTTTTTATCATGCCAGCCAACAAATTGCTACAAAAACATGGCTAGCAATAGATATACCGGAGGAACTTTACACAATATATGGCATCCCACACTCAACCGAAACATTCTGTGTGACGTCAGGACAAACGGCGGTGGCTGGATTGTTATCCAGGTACTCATCACATGGTCCCAATTACAACCATAGCTGTAAAAAAAAAAAAAGCCTAAGAGGTGCTACAACAACAGTCACATTGAAAGAATTCACATTTCTAAAACTCGATTTATATTGCGGTAACAACTAAGATAATTCTAAGATAAGTTAACGTTAATGCATGTATAAGCCATGTAATTTTTATACTCAAGAGAGAGAGAGAGAGAGAGAGAGAGAGAGAGAGAGAGAGAGAGAGAGAGAGAGAGAGAGAGAGAGAGAGAGAGAGAGATCAAGAATTCATTATTTTTTTTTTATTTAATCTGGTCAGAATCTTTTAGGAATTAAGCCTTCACATGAATATGGATCTTTAAGAAACTTCGGTCAACTTGTTTGATTGTAATCCAAACAAAATCCGATGTCATATTTCGTTATGCTTGACTGTCATGTCAGGTACTAGTCAGTATGCCTCCCACCTTAGAGCCAAACAAAATTATAGCAGTCATACCACGTTACCTGCGTGACACATTGAAATCTGCAAGTGGCATAGATACAGATGGACTGTCAGCGTGGCATGAGAAGCCTTTATTATCCACTGATACATGCGCGTGAAAAACAAAACTAAATGTGGCTTCTACCGTCACTTTGATGGAAAATCTTAGTTATGTTTTGAATTGATTCACCTGAGCTAAAAACACTAACGGGCATAAGAGCGTCTTAACAAGGGTTGTTTTAAGTCAGGAAGGTTCCACAATCGGACTACATTGTGCATTCTCTATCCAGTAATACTGGTAGTGGCTTTTATGTGGCAACTTCAGAAAGTTGAGATGGACATCTAGTTATGTATTTAATGCCGTACTATTTCATAAAAAGGTAATCCTTACAATATTATTAGAAAATGGCTTAAAGTTTTTTACTTGTAAAATTCTAGACCTTGTTCACATTCGGCGTAAAAAAATGCTATTTTCATTTTGAAGGGAGATGAAAGAAGGAGTAAGGGTTGAGTTTTTAAAGTTGCAAATAACGATGACTTTGGGTTGTTTTTTTTTTCTGTAAGACATTGTATCCAGCTTGGGACACAGCATCCGGAAGCAGAAAAAACTTTTCTATGCTCTCTAAAATCTATACCTTTGTTTTATTGTAAAATGTTTTTTGCTTTAAAAGAATTTTTGGGTAAATTGCAGGGAAGATGCGCACCTATTGTCGTACTTTTCATAGCAATTTCTTTTTTCAATTTTCTATCGCTACTTTACGATCTTGCTTCTGGAACAGAGACGTACCAGTTCAAGTGTTAATTTTAACAGAAACTGGATTGATTATCGAGATGGTTTCAGATCACACATTTCTAACTTCTGGCTGGGGAATGAAGCTATTTACCAACTCATCACACGTGTAAGTTCCTTATGAAACGGAATAAATTTTAAATTCACCCTATCGGTTGAAATTATTAAAGGTCACAGGTCAAAGAAACAAAACCAAGCATAGAAAAGGAAGAAATTACATCGGTATTTCATGATCACCTTTTCAGCAAAAAAATGGTACAAGTTACTTTACAACTTTTCTGTAAAAAAATTGATACATCACGCATTATTGTTATTTTAATGAAAATGTATAGCAGGTTTCTGTCTACCCACCATAAAATTTCTTGTTTGTTTGTTGTCTTTGTTTGGGTTTCTTTTTTTTTTGTCATGAACGGCGCCTCCTTTAAGGCTTTTATTTAACTACAACTAGAAAGATTCAGGCAATTCATGCAAACGGTTCTCATAAAATGTTTTAAGCTAGATTCCATTTAAGATAGAAGGTCATTTGATGGTCCTTGAACACTATTTGAAGTATATCTGGACGTAGAAATGCTAAAATTGGAAATTTTTCTCTGCTTATAAAGCAAAATTGTCATTCTTTGATATAGTGCCATAACATCAAAGTACAAAATCGTAATAATCTACAATTTTTATTGTATCGGAAATATGCCGTAAAGGAAATAATGCAAACTCCCATGGTTTCGACTCTTTTCAACAGACATTAATTGACATTCGCAAGCATTTACTTGGATAGTTATTTCATGAAGTTAGCACAAAAACAAAGATTCATTCTCAGTAGATCCCTCTTTAAAATTCGTAAATAATATTCTACACTCATGATGCATCCTTCCGATTTCGCTATGCCTGGCTGTAGTTTTGAATGCCTTTCAAGATCATCGTCCCTTAGCCCTAGTGGGCTAAAACCTGCACCACAAAGGATATGAAGAAGTGCAGATAGAGATAATCTTAAGCCATTCATGGCCTCGTAAGCCTAAACTAGATACACTGTATTTCAAGTAACTGTTGAAAAAAAAATTATGTGGTATTGAAGTTATACCTATGCAGGTCTTCTGATAAGTTACAAGTGATACAGGAAATAACCATTGAAAAGCTTTGTGAGAAAGACGTATCAGGAGAAAATTTTGCTTAAATTCATATGAATCATCCAGTGAAAAAGATATTAAACTTTTGAAGAGAGGGGTGTGTGTGGGGGGGGGGGGGAGGTGGGGGGTGGGAGTTGTGAACTGATTTATAAAAACGGAATTATTGAAAAATCGTTATAAAAAATTCTGATTCACACAGTGTCTATAGGACTCTTACGAGCTGAGAATTGATCTAAAGACGAGGACAAATTTTGGTGACGTGTCCGTATATTCTCTCTATTCAAGCTTCACTCTCGGTTCTGAGTCTCAAAAGTAAGTTATTATTGAGATTAATATATGCTGTGAACTGTTCTCTCAAAATATACTGAGTTGCGACCTGGGACTTTTCGAGAAAATTGACAATTTCGATCGCATGTCAAAAAATAAAGTTATAGATACCCCAGCATAAAACGTTTACGGTATCGATTAGGCTTCTTTTACCCACACAGTATCGAGTAATGACCTTCGATGAATGTCGTGCTCTCTGTAGTAGTCTTTAGGATTTCCAAAAACTGTTCAGACCATTGGTTTATTTAAAGTTTTGATATTTTATGTACCCAATAAAATTGCTCAGAACAATTAATTCCCTCCCCCTCCCCCTCTTTTCCGAAAAAAAAAACACAGTCAGAAACAGTCGCAAAAATAGTTGTTGAATATGGAATATGTTCTTCCCATCCATTTATTTTTAATTTTGTTTCTCTGACTTCTAATTGCACTCTTTGAATATTGGTTGTGACATGAGCCCGTTAAAAGGAAACGATATCTCAACGCAGACTTGCAATTTAGGACAACACCATTTTTATGAGTTTTGACTATTAAGAATAGTGGTCCTAATGACGACCTCTGAGTAAATACAGTCTATCATGACCATTGTAAAGGCAATGAATAAATTTAATCCATAACAGTGGTTATTTAAAAAAAAATTGTTTCGCAACAAAACATGCGGCTAGCTACACTTTGCTTTCACCCATTCGTGACGCTGAAACGGTGACGTCAAAATGCAGGACGCGATTCCTCTCTGCGCACTCATAGCTAGATACACAATTAGATTCTGGCTTCATGTTTCGAAAAAAAAGGGTATATTTTTTTTCCAAAAATCTTAACTTCGATGTTGATCCCTACATCTGCACACAATGTTTGCATTATTGTTTATCTTTGAAGAAACGTCAGATATCAGATTTTTTATTGATATCTTAGGTGATAGAATATTAATTTTATGTATATATTTATTAAAATGTGAAGAAAGAACATTTTTTTAAAAATGATCTCAGTAACAAAGATGATATTTCAACTTTAGCAAGTAATATAATTGATCTCTGTTTTCTTCAGGACAAGCCTTATTTTATAATATTAAATATTAACTTTGTATTCGACAAACACCTAGCTTTTTAAAGCTCTTTTTTTTTTAAATCCTGGCCTATATTTCTAAATCGAGGTTTCTTCGCCAATTATGATTTTTTTTATTTTTTTTTATTTTATTTATTTTTTTTTTTTTTTGCTTTTTAAAACCTACAGTATTTTAAAAGAAACTTAAATATTCTCTAAAGGGACATTTTTTATATATCAAAGTTTTTTTTAATCAAGAAACTTTTATTCTACAGTTATTCTTTTTCTGTTCGTGAAAGATACAATACATTTTTTTTAATATTGTCTGGGCGAATTTCTATACTGTGGCTTCTTTTTTTTTTAATCGTTGTCGTTTGACTTATGCTCGGCAATACCGAAGACTTGAAATACATTGAATGAAATATTAATAAATAGTGCAATTACGAATTAAAGACAATACAAACTTCATCAAACTCAAAAAAAATTCTAGACTGAACTATGGCTGTCTATTTTTTAAGAGTGTTAACCCATAAATTCGGGCGGCACTTGGTGGTTTTCTTGCTCTTGATAAATTCTTTTTATATCATAACGAAAAAATGTACTTGAAAAAGTTTTTGTGAAGGCAGGATTTCAAAATTGAGTACATAATTATATTTAAAAAAAGCAAAAAAACAATGTACTCAACGACCTATCAAGACTAAAGGCTCAGTCTATTGAAATAATATCGCTTTTTAATGTAACTTTTAGGTCAAAGAGCCAAGATTTTTAATAAACTTGTTGTTATTCTCAGTTGGTTGGTGGCTTAATGCAAAGAGATTTTTTTTGTATGACTCGGCCCTTACATAAGATAAGATAACCAGACAGCTATAAGTAAATTCTGGATTCAATGGATGAGAATCTTTCTTCAATGTTTTGTTAATAAATCTATTGATGGTCAAGTGCAAGTACGGAACATTATTATTGTTTCTCAATACAAGTCATGCTAAGTAAAGACGAAGACTTCCGGTACAGGCCTGTTATTGCTATAATTGATATTGTACTTTCGTTTTTCTGAGTATACACACAGACATGTCGACAAGAGATTGATAGAATAAATAATACTTTCATTCTTCATATCTTGACTTTGTCACTTCATTACGGTTTGTCAACATGGTGGCAGCTACAATGAACATCATGCCTCTAATATAACACAGACTGTACTCTGTAGTCTAGTAGATCTATCTAGATCTAGACTCTAATCCACGCAGGTACCACAGTTCAACACAAGAGCCAAAGGAATTATAAACATAACATTGTTAGTGTAATGATTGACATTAAATCTAGCCCTTTGAGTCACCTGGTAGTGACGAGTATCATATCTAAGATCGATTTTACGACTAGATTACTATCTGAAGTAGTAAGCAAGAGACGTTTACCTGAAGTAAACATGACAGAAGCAAACTTCCGCCTGCCCAACCCGCTGAACTTGACAGAAGGCAACCTATCAGAGCAATACAAAAAATGGCAACGACAAGTTGAAATCTACATGGAGGCATCGGGTGCCACCTCAAAGCCACCCAGGACCCAGGCAGCAATCATACTTCACTGCGCTGGACCACAAGCATTAGAAGTGTTCGACCAGCTCAACTTTGAGGATGAGGGAAAAAAAGACCGAATGTCTCAGAAACTACTGTAATCCAAGGACAAATGAAGTCTTGCAAACATTCAGATTTTGTAACATACCGCATCAGAATCGTTCGACACGTTCCTCACTGAGTTGAGATCACGAGCCGACCTATGCAATTTTAAAGAAAAAGAACGTATGATTAGGGACAAGCTGGTTTTCACAGCCAACAAACGCTTTCAGGAGAGGCTGCTCAGAGACAACGAGTTGACACTGGAGAAGGCTATTAGCATCTGCAGAGCCTATGAGCAAACCACCAATGACATGAAAGAAATGAATAAGTCAAAAACCAAGATCGAAAAGGTTTCGAATAAATCGCAGTTGAAACAGCAAGAAAGAATGGGAAACCAACGGCAGAATGACTGTAGGTTTTGTGGAAGGAAACACCCATTTGAGAAAGAAAAATGTCCAGCCTGGGGCAAAACGTGCTCAAACTGCGGAGGCGGAAACCACTTCCGCATCAAATGCAAAAAAGTCAACGCTGTCGCTGAAGAAAACTACTCTGACCATGACGATGAGCCAGATTCATGGCTGAATGCAGTTACTACAGGACGACCGCACGCAACTGCTACGTTACGTATCAATGATAGGAATGTCAGATTCCAACTAGACACACAGCTGATGTTAACACAATATGCCAAAAACATGTAAAGAAGGAACAAGTCAGGCCTTCAGGACAGAATCTTGTGATGTGGAATGGCACAAAAGTAACACCCATTGGAGAAGCAATCCTTGACGTGTTCAACCAGAAAACAACCAAGACTCACAAGGTCAAATTTACAGTGGTGCAGAACTCCCTCACATGCCTATGGGATTCACAACAGTTAAAGAGTTAGGGTTCATTACGATAAACACAGACCAATTCATTTCCAGAATGAGCACCCAAAATGATACGTACGTCACAGAGTCACATCCTACAATACAACCTAGCGATGACGACAAACCAGGCGAACGCGAACTCGGCACAGCGAGACTCTACACCAGTCAGGACGCAAAACCAAAAGTACTTCCCTGCAGGAAAATACACTTCGCCCTCACGCAGCGAGTCAAGGACGAACTAGAGACTTTGGTCAAAAGAGGGATCTTGGTACCAATAAAAGAACCAACACCTTGGTTCAGTCTGATGGCCATCGTCGAAAAGTCCAATGGCTCGCTACGCCTTTGCATTGACCCGAAGCCACTCAATGAGGCTCTTCAGAGAGAACATTTCAAGCTTCCCACTTTTGATGATGTACTACCTGCGTTTAACAAGGCAAAGGTTTTCACCAAGCAGGACATAAAAGAAGCTTTCTCGCACATCAAACTTGATGAGGAATCCAGCAAGCTGACTACGATGATCACGCCCTATGGTCGTTTTCGATGGACGCGTTTGCCTTTCGGCTAAATGTAAGCAGTGAAATTTTTCAACATTTGACACAGGCCCTGGAAGGTTTAGAGGGTTGCATAAGCGTCGCTGATGACATCATCGTAGCTGGTCGAGGTGAGACCCACGAGGAAGCAGAGAGAGATCATGAGAAAAATGCTGAAAGAGAGATGCAAAGACAAGGGCATCAAACTGAACCCCAATAAAGCCAGTGAAAAACAGGAAGAAGTAACCTTCATGGGACACTCAATTAGCGCCAAAGGTGTTCAGCCAGGCACAAGCAAAATCGAGGCCGTACTAAAGATGCCGGCTCCTCAGGATATTCAAGACGTCCGTCGTTTCTGCGGAATGGTACAATACTTGGCGAAATTCCTGAGCAACATGTCCGAAGTCCTACACCCTTTGCGCGAGCTGACAAAGAAAGACACACCATTTATATGGAATAAGAAGTGTGATCAAGCATTTGGAAGAGTTAAGCAGATGATAACAAGCGCACCAGTTCTCACCTTCTATGACTCAAACAAACCTCTCGTCTTGCAAGTGGATAGTAGCAATGACGGTCTAGGGGCTGTGCTTCTCCAAGAAGGAAAACCTATCGAGTTTGCATCAAGAGCACTGACAGAGACTGAAAAAAGATGGGCCCAGATTAAATAAGAAATGCTAGCTATCATTTTTGGCTTGGAGCGTTTTGACCAATACACATTTGGGCAGAAAGTCATGGTTATCAGTGATCACAAGCCACTAGAGACAATCATCAAAAAGCCACTGAGCCAGGCACCCAGAAGGCTTCAAAATCTTCCGATGAGAGGCGCCAGGTACAATTTCCAAATCAACTGGGCATGTGGAAAATCATTAGTCATCGCAGACACACTGTCCCCTGCATTTATCAAGAGACTGGAAGGAGAGACAGATGCCGACATACCGCAAGGGGTTCCAGGCATTCCAGATGTCATGATGGAGAAAATCAAGATAGAGACCCAGAAAGACTCAACGTTGCAATTGCTCATTAAAACTATTAGAGAACGATGGCCATGCAACAAACAAAACCTGGCACAAGAACTTGCACCGTTCTTTGAACTTCGGGATACACTCTCTGTAGACGATGACATTGTCCTTAAGGGAAAGAGAATTCTCATTCCAGAAAGCCTGCGCAAAGAGATCAAACAGAAACTACACGCTGCCCACCTGGGATATGACAGCATGATGAGACGAATTCGAGATACCGTGTACTGGCCGGGGATACACTTTGAAGTAAAAACAATAGCAAACACATGCGAGAGGTGCCAAGAGGCAAAGCCACGTAACTGCAGAATGCCGCTGATCTAGCACAACAAAGGGGCATCACCCTGGGAAAAGGTGGCGACTGACCTGTTTGAAATCCAAGGAAGACACTACATGGTGACTGTCGACTACTTTGCCAACTTCATTGAAGTGGATTTCTTGACATCTCTTTCAGCAGGACAAGTCATTACAAAACTAAAGGGACACTTTGCTCGTTATGGGGTACCCAAGATGGTAGTGACGGACAGTGGAACCCAATTCACAGCGGGGGAATTTGCAAAATTCACGTCCAAGTGGGGTATTCATCACGTCATGTCAACACAAGGACACCATCAGGCAAACGGCAAGGCTGAATCAGCTGTAAAAATAGTCAAGCGCATGATGAGAAAAGCGATTGCTGAGGGAGAGGACCAGTATGAGGCATTACTTGAGCTCAGATCAACTCCTCGCCAGGGAGGTTTGCCAAGTCCAGCACAGCTCATGTTTGGAAGAACGACCCGGACCCTCATCCCCCAACGGGCGCTGAAAGGTGAGGTCAGTAAAACACACAACTCAGAGACAGTTAAAACAAAAATTGAAAAGAAAGAAGCAGCCATTGCGCGAAGCTTCAACCGAGGGACCAGACAGCTACCTGAGCTACATGTATTACAGCCGGTATATTACCAGAACCCAGAGAAACCTGAGTGGAAATCAGGATAAATCCTAAAGAAGAAGGGGACCAGGTCCTACGAAGTGCAGGGAGAAAATGGTGGAACCTACATCAGAAACAGGGTCCACTTACGCCGCAAAGAAACACCGTTCCAAGCAGATCCTGGAGACGAGGACGAGTCCGCGCTGGCAGATTCCGTGATAGACCCACTTTTGGAAAACTTCACACCTGATCCGCAACCAAACGACATCCCGGCGTCTGTGGTCAGTCCACCATCATCGGATAGACCAAAGCGCGACAGACAGCCACCCAAGTGGATGAAGGACTTTGTCGCGCAATAAATTGGACTTTTCATAAGCTTCTGTTGTGTTGGTGGTCAATTGTAGGGACTTTGGGATCCAGGGTCACAATAACACCCTCCCAAAGGTCGAGATGCGAGGCATCTCTTGTCTTCATGTGAGTTTATCTATAAATGTTTTTGTTTTCCTTTTTCTTTCCTGATTGTCAATTTCCAAGTCATATTCTGTCGTGATCCTATAGTCATATACCAATTACAATTCGGTGAGTTGAGTATTCAAACTAAGGAGAAGGAAGGATGTTGATGGTCAAGTGCAAGTACGGAACATTATTATTGTTTCTCAATACAAGTCATACTAAGTAAAGACGAAGACTTCCGGTACAGGCCTCTTATTAATATAATTGATATTGTACTTTCGTTTTTCTGAGTGTATACACACAGACATGTCGACAAGAGATGGACAGAATAAATAATACTTTCATTCTTCATATCTTGACTTTATCACTTCATTACGGTTTGTCAACAAAATCGTACCTCACTGATAACCCACTGCTGTTAACAATCCGAGAGAAAAAGGTTTTAGGCTCTATGTTTCTATGAGGCTTCAATTGTTTGCAGCTTGTATGCGTTCTACAAAAATCTTAATATTTAATGTAATACGACACCAATTGCTCTGTAATGCTTATTCTCTATAATACAGTTGGGCAATTTTACAATGGAATGTCCATGAAGGACACATTTAGCGCCAGTGACTCGTTTTTAAGAATAAAAAAAAAACTTTCGTATTTTTTACCTTTTCGCCATGCAGCTCAATTATTTTACCCGCAGTTTTGATTCAAATATCTACATAATTAGATCTTGTTTTGCAAACAGCAGAGCCTCACGAAAAAATGACCCAAAAAACAAAATTGAAATAAAATTTGTATGGAATTTTAAAGAAATAAATTAAGCCTATATAATGTGAAAAGGATTTTTGTTTGAGAGTGTGAAATACATCGCAACTGAACAAAAAATGTCAAGATTTTTTTTCCCTTCGATTTAATTCTGAGCCACATGTTAGTTCATAGAATGTTTTGAAACATCGACAGTGTCATCGCTTTAACTATCGACTGATATATTGGTAACGCTTTAGGCTGTAATAATTTCATAAAAATGTGATAGCTTATAACAACAACAAAATTGTAAACGTATGAAAATGTTACATAATTATGATTTAGATTCATTGCAATGATACAAAGCAACATCTTGTGAAAGATCCGTTGAATCAATGAGGGAAAATTAATCTATTTAAGGTAGTATCTTAAGCGTTAGGTCTTCTCTCACATAAATACTTGCTATCCAACTATACAAGAGGTGATATCAGCTTTGATCTTTGAATCCACTGCATCGCTTTATTTCTATAGGAAAATCGCGTTCTGTGAAGATAACGTTAGTGGCTATTAGACAATCTTTTTTTTTTTACAAAAAAATCTTAAGACAAAGATTGAACAACAAAGATAGTTTGTTTTTTTATTCTTTTTTTTTCAGCCAATGGAATTTTTCAAAATAATCTGTACATTTCAGCTACACTCTAAATTTGGATGTGTATTCAGGTTCTGCCGGTGAGCATTCAAGATTTGGTTTGTCATACAATAACGGAGAGCAGTTTTCCACAGCAGACAGGGATAACGATCAATCAAGCCTAGGCAACTGTGCCGAGTTCTTGTTAGGAGGCTGGTGGTGCAAAGAATGCACATTTGTTAACCTGAATGCCCCGTTTGATCATCTTTGGTTAGGCAGGCCCCGTTATCAAAGTATACCAGTAATAACCTCAAAAATGATGATACGCAAAATATAGAAACGCACTGTTCACGAATAACAAAGGGCGCCGACTCTACTGACGTCAAATCTACGTTTTTAAATCTGCACCAGCTACGCCAATAAAATAATCATGGAATTTAATTAAAAGTTGTTTTTTTTTAAATAATTCGGTATTTTATTTTTACGTCCAATTTTACCTTTCTCGAAAATCTATACCGTCTGGATTATTTCCCTTTTTTTTTTTTTTACTGTTTATGTTATGTTTTTCGTTGGTTGCTTACGAATTGACATTCCGAAAAATCGTCATACCAATCTTGAATTTGATTGTCAATAATGTAGTGAACAGAGAATATAAGGTATGGTAAGTTTTTGAATATTAATAACAATTTAGTTTTGACAAGGGAAATCAAAAAAGAAATACAAAATACATATATGGCCGAGAAGTGTGTATGTGTGTGTGTGTGGGGTGGGGGAGGATATGCGAACAGGTTGTTTTATTCTTCTATTTTATTTTTTTTTTTTTTTGGAAAGTTACACTATTATTTTCATTGTTAAGATATGAACAAGACTTTGACATAGCACAGGCAAATAAAAATTGATGATAAAGACAGGACGATTACTGGCAAATATATAATACATAATAAAAAAAAAGAAAAAAAAACTGAAGACCATGAGAGAAATCTTAAAAGAGTCCATGTGATAAAAAAAAAAAACAGTGAGAAAATATTAAGAAGAGTTCTTATTTAAAAGGAAAAGAAGAAGCAAACGATGAGAAAAATTTAAGAACCCTGGGGGGAAAACGATGAGGAAAATCCAAATAGAGCGAAGAAAAAAATATACGTCAGATTTTATACAAATACTGTAGTGATGCTTTGTGGTTAAGACTTATTCTTATTTACGTAGACAACCACAAAGTCACTAACACATATAATTCAAGGTAGAGCACGCTGGATTTGTTTGTTACATCGGGATTGCCATCTTTATTATCTAACTAGCCATGCCAGGATTCAATGCTAATTAATGTAAACATTACATGCCAGAGAGGCCATACCGTTACACCTTCCCCTTTTAGTCTTTAAACCCATATCTACACGAACAAGGAAATAATGTAACATTAATGCATTGCATTCCGTATATGTGCCAATTAAATACTTTAGTTTACAGCCAATTATTTTTTTACTAGATTCTATGATCCGTATAGTTAAATTTAACTTAATGCCATTATTGTTTATTGTTTCTTATAATTACATACATGTACTTTAGATCAGAAGATACCATAACATTTATAATATAGTGTTTGAGTAACACCTGAATTGCTATGCTTAGGAATATAATTGTCATTTATAGCTAAGAGTGTCCAAGGTTCTTAGTAAATTATTCCCTAAAACATGAAGCCAATGTCTTGAAAGAAAATTAATATCATTAGAATCAGGAGGCTCTAGTCTTGAGAAAATTGTAGGCGTATTAATTAAGAAACATTTTGATTGTTCTTGACACAGTGTACCGGTATCAGTTTTTGCATAAGTATAAGATAGATTAAGACCCGATGCAAGTTCTGTCCTCGAACTAAAGTGACGACAATTACGTATTCTGCTAGTGGTGAGACTTTTAAGATAACTAACTGTAACAAACTTATTAATTAGACATAACTTGAAAACGCTCTATCCTCGAGCTTAAGAATTACACATTTCTTGGGAGCTCTCTATCCTCGAGCTCAGAAACACACAACCTAACCATTGCCTGGGCAACCTACCCCAAGTCTCCACGACGAGGAGGTTAACACAATCACTGATATCTGATAGGCTTAACGACAGCCCTACCAGATCTGGTACAATATGGTTGAGTTGACTTCTCAGCTGGCATCTTCGCAGACACTGGTGACGATGAAGACGGCTCTGGCTGATGAGAAGGCTCAACAGGCGAGGCTGGTCGAATCACAGGAATCTGTCGTGGACTCTGCACCGGCCACGGTATTGGTGGAGCAGGTTCTTGCTGTACAGGTGCTGTCTGAAGTCCACCCTCTGGATGGTTCTTGTGCGGGGTCCTCTGCAGCATGAGGTGTTTTCTGTTGTGTCTCAGCTGTCCATCAGGAGTACTTATGATGTAGGAGCGAGGTGCACATTGTCCTACAACTTCGCCTGGCTGGTTCCAACCTTTTTCACCTTCTCCTTTCTTCAGGAGGACTTGATCGCCAGGCTCGAGATCTGGCAGGTGACATGTTTTTCTGTCGAAGTATTTCTTCTGTAACGCTTTGTTTGCCATGTCGCGGTTTCGGATGAAATCGTGGTTTACAAGGCGAGGTGAAAGCGTCTGTGGGACAGCTGGCAAGGTTGTTCGTAGTCGACGACCATAGGCGAGTTCTGCGGGACTCACTCCTAGTGGAGGAAGTGGAGTAGCTCGGTAAGTGAGCAATGCCAAGTGTGGGTCATTTTGGTGTAGAAATTCTTTGGCTGATCGCACGGCTCTTTCCGCCTCCCCGTTTGCCTGGGGATAGTGAGGGCTGCTTGTGGCGTGGTGGAAGTTCCAATCCTCAGCAAACTGTTGGAATTCTTTAGCCGCAAATTGAGGGCCATTGTCGGATATTACAGTCTCCGCAATGCCATGTTGTGAGAATATTTGTTTCATCTTATTTATGACTGCATCTGATGTTAGGGACTGGAGAGGTAAAATGTCAATATATCTTGAAAAGTAGTCGACTGAGACTAGAAAGTGCTTTCCTTTTAATTCGCATAGGTCTACTCCTATTCTCTGGAACGGACGATCAGGCAGTGTTGAAGGGAGCAGAGGCTCACTTTGTTGTGCAGGCTTCTTCTGCATGCATAATTTACACATCGCCACACAATCTTGAATTTGTTTGGAAAGTCCGGGCCACCATACACCTTGGTTTGCACGTTCTCTGCATTTGGTAATGCCAAGGTGTCCATCGTGTATACGGTCCAATATTTCTTTTCTCATGGAGTATGGAACGACAATTTTGTCTCCCATTAGCAAAAGTCCATCATAAAGACTTAGTTCATTTCTAAAGTCAAAGAGGTCTCTTGCCGCTAGCATGACATCTTGTTTGTACGTAGGCCATCCCATCACAGTGTAGTTGATGGCTGTTCTTAGGCTCACATCTTGCTGTGTCTCTTCTTTAAGTTGTCTCAGTTTTTCATTCGAAACTGGCCACGTCGAGGTTACCATCGACACATGGAAGAGTACGTCTTCATGAAGATTGGAAGTTTCCTGAGAACAGGCGGCGGGGCTGCGAGACAGTGTGTCTGAAGTAACCATCATCTTGCAACAGGCTTGTATCGCAGCAAGCGAATCAGCATCCTTTGACATCTGAGTGGAGTTTCTGACAAGTCTTTTGAATTGATAAGTGGAATCAGTGGCTTGTGATCACTATAGAGTGTGAAGCTGTCTAGTCCCATGAGATATCTGTCAAAACGCTCACATGCCCATACTGAGGCAACACATTCCTTCTCGATCTGAGCGTAACGCTGCTCTGTGTTGGATAATGACCTAGAGCAAAAGGCGACAGGTCTAAGTCCCTCCTCATGTTCTTGTAGGAGACAACCTCCAAGCCCATAGGATGAGCTATCAGCTTCCACGACCGTGGGCTTCTTTGGGTCGAAGTAAGCCAAAACTGGTGGTTTGATGAGCAGTTCTTTGACTTTGTTGAAGGCTGTTCTCTGTGGAGGTCCCCACATCCAAGCTGTGTCCTTGGACAGAAGTTCATTTAGAGGCCTCAAAATTGTCGAAAGATGAGGTAGGTATTTCCCTAGATAGTTTACCATGCCTAGATAGCGTCTGAGTGCAGATACATCAGATGGTTCTGGCAAACCTTGAATGGCTTCGATTTTCATGGGATCTGGGCGGCGTCCTTCTGCTGAGACAATGTGACCCAGAAATGTGATTTCTGACTTTTTGTACTCGCACTTTGCAGTGTTCAACTGAAGGCTTGCATCCTTCAGTCTCTTGTGTGCCAATTCTAAGAGCTTTTCATGGTCCTCTGGTGATTTTGAGTGATAGAGTATATCGTCAAAGTAGCATACCACTCCGTCAATTCCTTCCAAAATTCCTGACACAATTCTCATGAAAATTTCAGAGGCAGAGCTGATACCAAATGGAAGTCTTTTCATGAAGTATCTCTCAAAGGGCGTTATGAAGGTGAGCTTGTGGACTATCTCTTCAAAAGAAGGAATTACATATCTTTCTTTTTGCACTGCCTTGTTTAGCTTTTTCAAATCGACACAAATGCGTATGTCACCATTTTTCTTCACCACTGGAACCATAGGTGAGACCCAATCTGTTGGTTCAGTTATGTCTTCGATGACATCAAGGTCTTTCATTCTTTGTAGTTCTTTTTTCACTCTCTCTTGTAGAGGGATTGGAACTCAACTGGAAGTCGCTAGGCTGTAAGGTGTAGTGCCTTCTTTCAATTTGATCTTTACTGGTTGGCACTTCACTGCACTGAATGCATTGATATTGTGTAGCCTTTTTACCAGACCTAACGCAGTTGATGTGTCTCTGTTGAGAAGACATTCAACATCGTTGTTCACAACATAGAACGTTGCCGTCTGTTTGTTGATCTTGGATATAAATTTTCCTTTCATATCCAGCTTTCCCCCAGGACTTGAAAAATGAACATTTCTCGCCGGATGGAATCTTGACTTTAGGGGCAGTGATTTCCATGATGATTCGCTTAAGACGTTGACGTCAGCGCCTGTGTCAATCTTAAAGCTCACAGTCGATCCTTCTAATTTTAGATCAACTCTCCATGGAGCTGAAGTTGTGTTTGTGATGGAGTCGATGAAGAACTCAGTATTGTCTACGTTCACTTCTCTTGTTCCTTCTTGATATCCAAGCTCTTCTTGTAGCTGATCTGCCCTGGCTCTTGTTTTTTATCTATATAATTTGGCGAAATGGTTTCGCCTGCCACATTTGTGACATTCTTTTCCAAAAGCTGGGCACTTTCCGTAGAGGTGATTCTTACCACATTTACCACAGTTCGTTCTCTGCTGTGATCCGCCATGTTGTGATGTGCTTCTTGTAGTGCTTTTGGTCTTTGGATACGAGCTCGAGCCAGGTCTATTGTAGCTAGTAGGCTTGTTTCTCTGGACTCTGTTCAAGTCAGCAGGTTGAGCCTGATCTCTCTGTTCACTTAATTCGTGTTTGACAGTTTCGTACTGCCTTGCAGTTGTGATTGCCTCTTTAAGGCTCAGATCTGCCTTTAGCTGCAACTTCTCCGAGAGTTCTTTGTCCCTCACTCCGAGTACAAGTCGATCCCTTATGCAGTCTTCTTTGTTTGGGAAGTTTGCATGCTCCGAAAGTTCATATAGAGCTCTTATATATTCTTCAATAGTTTCTTTGGATTGCTGCTCTCTACGATGGAACTGTGCTCTGAGATGAATAATATTCCTCTGAGGGATAAAATGTTCATCAAATTTGGATAGAACTGTGTCAAATGTCCTATCACCTTCTGCCAGCTCAAATGTGCTGTAGATCCTCTCTGCTTCGGGACCCATAGAGTACAGTAAAGCACTTACTTGTACCTCTTGATCTTCTTTAGATAGTTTAGACGCAAGTCTAAAATGTCCAAATCTCGAGCGCCAAGCTGACCATTCCGCTGGCTCGTGAAAGTTGAATGGTGTTGGTGGTTTGAAAGCCATCACAAGACCTCTTTTAACTTTAAGTGAATAGATCTCGAGATTTCCAGGTAGTCAAGTTTTATTCTGACACCATGTAGTGATGCTTTGTGCTTAAGACTTATTCTTATTTACGTAGACAACCACAAAGTCACGAACACATATAATTCAAGGTAGAGCACGCTGGATTTGTTTGTTACATCGGGATCGCCATCTTTATTATCTAATTAGCCATGCCAGGATTCAATGCTAATTAAGGTAAACATTACATGCCAGAGAGGCCATACCGTTACAAATACTAGAGAAAAATAAGAAGATTTGAGTAGATCACTGGATACTGTTATGCAATACAAAAAAAAATTGCAGAATTTACATTTGCACATGGAACAGAAGTGTCAATAGTAATATGAGGTAGCAAATTACAAAACAAACTTTGATATGAAAAAATCTTTACCGTACGATGTAACAAATCTAATTTAAATACACGTAGGTGTTTGAGCTACGTAAATCCATAAGTAGAACAACAGAAAACATCGCTACTAATTGACATTCAGAAGTCAGAAAAAAAAAACAATAAAGGCCTGCAAGATAGAGGCCACTCTTCTTCTTTGCCCAGCGCTTGATGTCCTTATATTGGCTTCTTCAACATGCAATGGTATGTTAGGTAGAATTATAGTTCACGTCTACTTATTTCTGAAGGCTTTTCTTCCTCTTCTTTCCTTCTGCAATTCAACTTATCTTTCTCGTAAAATATCAGTTTCTTCAAGTTTTCTTACCTAGTTTTTTTTTTTATTATTACAATATTAACATTATTTTTCTTCTCTCCATTCCTTAGTTCTCTTTAATCTATTTCACTGAATTTTCTTTTCCACAAAATATTAATATCTGCAACCTAATCCTTCTGCCTCCGCCCTTTATCCTGCTCTACTAATCCCACTTTTTTTTCTTTTAATTCGTTTCTTTTTCCCTTCCACCATCGTCAAAATAGAGAAGACAGCTTTACATATTTTATCCTCATAATAAAAAAGTCAAACGTGAAAGAAAGATAAAAGATGGGCTCCGGCAAAAAAGAAAAAAGATGATGAGTGCATTGCCTCATTGATAAAAAGGAATGAAAATGAAAATAATTCTTGTGAATAAATCATTGCCTCTTTTTTTTATTTTCTTCACGAATTATGTGCTGTAAGGGTCTAAAAAGACTAGATGTGTATTTGATGCATTAAAGTAAATCATTTTTGTAAAAAAAAAATTATTGTGTTTTTCTTGTACATTTCTACATCATACTAGAGTCCGGTACTGCTGATTTTTTTTTTTTTTGTTTTTTTTTGTTTTGTTCTTTTCTTTTCTTTTTTTTTTTTTTTGTGTGTGTGGGGGTGCTGTAGTATTTTTTTTTCAACAAGTCTTAATTTTCTCGAGCTAAATGCTAAATATTCAATTTAACTTTTTTTTTTCATGTAAGACAATCGTGAAGCTGTGCTACCATTTTGCATCTAACCTTAAAAATCGTTATGAATTTAACCGTTGTCTATTTTTTTTTTTTTTTTTTGAAAAACATCAAAGACTAAAATAATTTGTTCACAACGCTCAGATTTTAAAATAATATGAAAATGCTAGAACCAGAATTGGAATGAATGATTATCTAATGCAAGATCTTTTATGGAATTATAATTTCTATAATATTAATCAAATAAACCTTGCGAGTCATTGCCAACGACACAGTGTTATTGAAAGAAGGAATGACTGGGTTTTTTTATATGTATATTAGTCATAACGAATGGTGAGTTCAGACTTTTTGTAGATAAAACTTAATCTACTGTTGTGTAGTGCAGAACTGATAAGGTAAAGGGCTCGAACCCATGAAGTAAGCTCTTGCGGATATCAGAGACAAAGTTCTAATGCCACAAGCACTGGAATTAAGTACAAAGTGGCACTAGATAATAATAGTAAGAAGGAGAAGAAAAAGAAGGAGGAGGAGGAGGAGAAGAAGAAAATAGTGATCATGACAATGCAAAAAGCTCAAACCGGCCAGAATGACCCTGAGAAATTGATGACGTATCATCTACTCCTTATCTGTGGCAAACATAAGGGAAAGAACTCTGTGTTTCACAAATCCCAATTAGAAATTCTGTAATTGTGCCCCTTCCAAGACATTCCACACTCAAGCAGCGAAGATGCTGCTCTCCACAGAATTAATACTACGGAAAAAGTTCTTAAGTTTACTGTATTATTTTTATTTTCTTTTCCATCATCTTCTTACTGTCATAAGAGATGGGCATCAATGGCCTGATGTTTTTTTAAACCCTGTTGCAACTGTAACCAATCCCCAGACCTTTTCTCCCTGTATAGCGAAATGATCATGAGACAGATAGAGGAAATAGAGGGCTTGAAGATAGGTGGACATAACATTAACAACATAAGATACGCCGATGACACGGTATTAACAGCAGACTCGGAAGAGAAATTACAAGAACTTCTCAACAAAGTAGTGGAAGAAACCGAAAACAAAGGACGTGAACTAAACAGCAAGAAAACAGAACCAAAGATAATAACGAGGAAAACATCAATACCAAAATGCGAAATCAAGATCAAAGAAAACACCATAAAACAAGCCAACTCATTCAAATACCTTGGAACACAGATAACATCAGATGGTAGGAACCACCAAGAGATAAAAAGTAGAATTGCTCAAGCCAAAGCCTCATTCCAGCAAATGAAATCCATTATGACAAACATAAAGATGTCAATAGTAGTGAGAAAAAGAATTCTAGAGGCATTTATAGAACCGCTGCTACTCTAAGGGTGTGAGGCATGGACAATTGACGAGCGAATGAAAAGATCCTTGGAGACAACAGAGATGTGGTTTTTAAGAAGAATGATGAGAATACCATGGACAGCGAAGAAAACAAATGAAGTCTTTTCAGAAGCACAAACCACAAGACAATTAATGACCAAAATACGAAAATGACAAGCAAAATTTGTTGGTCATGTCATAAGAAGAAACCAACTAGAACATTTGGTAACAACAGGAAAATTTGATGGAAAGAGAGGCAGAGGAAGACCAAGAGAAAAGATGTTGGACAGCCTGGCGGACTGGATGAACATTGGAAAACCATCCAAGATGATCAGAGAGATGAGCTGTAGAGTTGGTTGGAGATCCTTGATCGCCCACGCCAGCCGGCATGGCACCTGAAGAAGAACTGTAACCAGTTGACTCGTACATAAATTATGAAATTAGATATTTATTATTAGAGACTGTCAAGAATTGCAGGCTCAATTCACTATACTAGTTATTACTACTACAACGCTTTGCAATGCAAACCAAAATTCAACAATAGGAGCAACTTTTTTTTAATAAAGCGTGAGCATTTCAATATAGGTCTAGTCTAACTAAGGCATATTTAATTCAGAAAGTCTATGTACTTAGATCCAGAAAGACTAGTCAATCAATTTGATCTATTGGGTGGTATGTTGTATTTCAACAAATTTTTTTGAAAATCTGTAAGTGTACAAGCAGTAAAAATAAAATCGGTCAACTCTTTACAGTGAACGCACATTTAACGGATGTATATAATGAAAAACAAAATCTGCATATGAATGATTTTGAAAACTTTAATCTGTACAAACTTTTTTCCAAAATTAACTTTCAACATGAGAAAAAAAAAAAAAAAAAAAAACACGCAATATCCCCAGGTCTAAATTACATATTGCATTTTTAGAAAAAAATGGTTTCAAAAACATAACAAAGACCTTATTTTTGTTCTGTAATTAGTTCAAATACAAAATGCCATTATTACATACATTTAATATGTCCCTATGAACCAGTATATTACATAGGCCTTTTGCATTCTGGTTTCCACACTCTTTTTTTATGTTTTCTTTCTCTCTTTTTAAAAAAAAGAGAAGGGGCGAGGCATCTTTCAAAAATCAAGTAAGACTAGTTGGAAATATAATTTTTAAATATTCCTCTCAGGAAAAGGGACTATGAATTTAGTTCATTACCGGTACAGCAAATTCATTTGCAGGCATCTTTCTTACTTTTCTTTAGGCTTTATATCCATCTTGATTAATCTTCCCCTCTCCGATAAATACAAGCTATTTTGGCTTGTTCAAAATTTTTCATTGTTCACAGCTGCTGCAGCTACTTTACAAAGATTGCCTCACAACGCGTTTTTTTTCAAATAGTCTTATAGATTTGGAATCCTTCAAATGAAGAAGAGAATTGAAAATAATTAACTCTTAAAACGAACTAATAAACCTTAATCTAGGCAAAGCAGAGAGAGCTGTATTAATGGTTTCAGCAGTTCAACTTTAAGCTTATTAAAAAACAAAGTCAAATTGAAAGCATATGAAGTAGCATAAAGGGTTAAACTACAGAGAAAACCTGAAAAACCGAAGTCTGATTATTAGAATTTCTCATAAACCGAATTTTGCAAAAGCATAGTTTATTTTTTCCTCTTTGGCTTTGTTAGAGTCTGACTCAATTTTCAAAGTATTTCTGATTTGATTCTCTTTATTTGAAGTTGATACCTCCTCATACGGTATAACACAAGTAATCATATATCTCTCAAGCAGCAAGCAATTCTAATCACTGACCGAGAAAGGCTGATCAGAAGGTTAACAAAGTGAGGATGCTGATCCACCTACAAAGAGTTGCCAGAAGTAATACTGATACTGGTAGCAACGTGAGCCAGAGGAGGGGTAGAGTTGCTCGTTGCAGTCACAGTATACACTCTATCAATGAGTCATAGATTCAATTATGCCACTTTTTTGTAATTCGAATCCTCTTAATTCGAAGTTTTCATCTATTCCCATACAATTCAAATTATGAGGTTTCCACTGTAAATAGATTGTTTTTATACCCAACTATTTTTCTCTTTCCAATAAATTCTGTTCAAACTAAAAGACCCTGGAAATTTATTTTTGATTGATCAGTAAAGATAGATTCAAATGAATGCTCAGGGACTAATGGTGCGAAAAGATTTCATGTTCTACTCCTCGTGATCAAGACGTTTGAAAAAAAAAGACGATATATTGTGATTAGGATTATTCAAAATGAACTCTTAGATGTCAACAGTCCTTTCTATTTGAAATTTGTAATTATCTTTGGCTTTAGACTCACTATGATAATAAAATGCTCTGAATGATGTTTTAGATGATCTTAAATTTATGTAAATAGACTGTTGAATGGACAACACTATGTTGCATACTAATTTTTATTGCTTATTTTAGTGTGAAATTTCAGTTCCAGATAAACTGTATTTCCCTTAAAAAACCCAAAGATGTGACTTAAATTCAACTGATATAAATTTTTCAATTTTCACTTCTAGTTTGCTATATAAAATGATCATCATTTGTATGATAAATAAATGTATGAAAAGGTCACTATCATAAAGTTAATATTCAATCTGAACAAGGCACAAGTCATCCATATTTTTTTTTCTTTCCATTATATTCAGTGAATCTTGCAACCAATAACCTCAGACTCAATGAAACTTTGTGTCCAACAAACTAGAAAAAATCCTCCATTTCTTTCTCTTTGAACTTTAATTTCATAATTACAGGTTTAGCTAAGTTTTTTCAGCATTACTTTATATATATGTGGGAGTGAATTCAAACATAAAAATCATAATTGCAAACTGGAATAAAAACGTCTGGTAATACAGGTCCCGGCTAAAAAACTCCGTTTAAAGGAGGGAGAAAATGTAAATACACATGTTTCAATCCAAAAGATTTCCCTTTTTCTTATGAGGATTTGGCATGTACAAACTATTTAACCAGACGAGGTTGTTCTGTAGAGTCTGACTGTAAGGTTAATTACATGAAAAGTGCCATGTGATTGGTTTAAAAACTTTAAAATCTTTTTTTCTTACATTTGAAAGCAAAGATGCCTCTTGATGCATTTCCACTTAGTTGTTAAGACCCAAGCAAGGAGTAGAAAGTTTGATGTATCAGCTGAAACATTTGACTACCACAACTGCCTGGTTTTTACCTAGTCTAACATAAGATTTTATTTAAGTCCTCACAAACATCCTTCAATATCAGATATATGTGGTGCAGGTTTAATTTGCTTCCATATCTCATCTGCATTGTCAAGGGAGGTGTGAAAAAGCTGGACATGAAATCTATTTGTTAGAGCCTAGCTCCTTGTTTCCAAATGTAAATCCAGTTCAATCATCATTTTTACTCCTGTTTGAATATCACTACCAGAGACAGCCTTGAATGTACCAGTACCCTAATTTTTATTGGCACACATAAAGTGCAGTCGAAAAATTTATAGCAAGAACTTAGTACATATATTCCAATTAATGTGAAGAAAGGCTAAGGTTAATTTGTCTCACACTCATTGCCTTCTCTTTTCTCTTTCGTTCATTATGCAAAGTTGCATGTTACAAGATGTTGATTTTGAGGTGCGAGGCCAGTGAAAGTTGATTTCAAATTGACACCAAAGAGGGAAATAAAACTAAAAGAAAATCAAGAAAAAATATTACACTAAATACTTTTTCAATTTAGAGAAAGACACCTAATTTGGTTCAATTTTTTAGGTTTCCAATGCATATTGAATTGTGTAAATTTCTTTAACAAGAACTTTACTTTTTATAGCTTAAATTCGACAGTGAAAATCCAAGCAGCATTTAGTGAAAAAGCTGATAGTTATAGTATAAAGAAGAGTTCAAATGTAAATTTGCAGCATAATTGTACTTTTCATTGATATCAACAAAATTTTTCATGCTGCAACTTTGATGGCCACTGCATCACCTCTTTTTAGTAGGGACAGATGTTAGAACACGGACTTCTTTTGCAACCTTTGGTCTTTCAGGGCGCCCTCTGTCACCTAGTAGCTCTATGGTGCCACTTTTCTTCCTTGAAAGACCTTTAAAAATAAAAGAAATTAAGGATCCATTACCCATGCCATTCTCATTAATTGAACTATGACTGACTTCAGATTGTTACGGTTTACATAAAACACTTTTTTCAATTCAATTAATTTCAATTAGTTTTATTAAGAAAATTCTAAACAACAAAATAAACCATTAGCATTCACACAAACAACTGGAGTTACATTTAAGCCTTTTTTTTTACAAATGCATACGGAAAACAGCAATCTCACAGGATTCACAAAATATCACAGAAATGTTCCCTTTGTGTTTTAACATTAATCAATTTGAGACTACAAGGTCTTGAGCTTAAATCTTTTTTTTTAGATATTTTGGTTTCAATGAAATACAGTACATACCACTTATATAGAGATCACCTCTATCAACATTTCTCTTATATCTTCATGCTTTATGAAGTCCGAATTTTTACCCTATTTGCTACCCTTAATTACAGTTCTCTATATTGTCACTCTCTCTTCTTTTCTCTTCTATCGACATCGATAGCACCAAGGTAACTGGGCAAAAGAGGCCCCAAGACAAGAAAACGATCTCATTCTCGTCTTTGTCGTTCTCAGATTGCCTTATGCTAGTGTGTTATATTGCAAAGCGGGTGACAATCCTTTTGATACCTGTACATTGATTTTTTGCTGTGACTGGAGGTGTGGTGGGATGATAAGGGCGGGAGTGGGAGAGGGGGGAGGTGAACCGTGGTGCAACCACTGGGTCCTTAGTGTAGTGTATCACATTCAATGATTCACGGGGAGTGGTTGGGCTTAGCCTTCTGGGCTGAGCAGTAGATGTATTGGGGCCTTGAAAAGTTGAACTCCAATTAAGAGAGTGATGCTCAGGCCTGCAGTGCAACAATTTCCTGAGCAGAACCCACAGGCTGAATCTAGATCTAGGGGAGGGGGGAAAGAGAGACTGTACGTGTACAAGAGGAAACCCACGTGTATTTATCAATTACACAAGAGAAATAACCAAAAGTTTACAAGCCAGTAGTAGTTGCTTTCCTTTAAATATAAAACCCTGTGTTTAAAGTACATGTAAATGAAGTTTAATTTTAAAAAAGGGTATTTAAATTAAAAGAGACAGTTTTATATCGACTTTTGCTTACATCGACATAGAAATTTTGGACCCTTATATGTTGATATATCAGGAGTGCACTATGAATCTAAATATGACTTGGTACAGAAGGTAGACATTTTTCTCTTGCAAAACAAAAACATAGTTGCAACAGTTCCATCTTCCAGTCTTCATGGCAATTGCTTACACTTAAACAAAAAAATGGCATTTGAGAGTCACACATTTCATAGTGTTCATATAGAGACATCGTGAGCACTGACCTGGCTACATCTAACTGATCTTAAAACTTCTACACCATACTTTCATTTCTACATATATAATATATATTTCTTTTTAGAAGCAAATGTTTTTTGAGATATGAGGCTGAGTGAACTTATCAAAAGTACTGACAACACAGCACAACATATGTAAACATACCAGACAATATAAGCAGTTATCCGACAGAGATCAGCTTCTACAATAAGTACAAATGACAATTACATGATTCTTCCCTGGTATACAAGGTATATTCCTTTGACAAATATATACAATGTTTAGACTGCATTAGCCTAATATGGTTTAGCAACTTGTTATCCTACAAATTTAAAGCACATACATCTCCTCAGATAAAAGAAAACTCAATGCCCTTTGCAAAACATATACACACATGTCATTGCATTGTTTAATAGCACAGGTTTCCTCTCAGCTGTATTCATCTTTTCTTTTAACAAATGTTTTTGTCACAAATGTTGGCACCTTTTTATTCCTTTCATGTGCTTTCAATTGACATCATAGGCATAAAATAAAGGAAAAGGATAAAAAAGTATGATCAAATTGACTTTATAATTTGAGTCCTTTTTTTCTGCGTTCAGAAAATATATCTTTGTTGTACTCACTTATTTACAACAAGTAGCCTTTGGCAAGATAAATTAACACTCAAATGAAAACTTAGGAAATAAGATAAAGGTCTATTTAAAAAAAAATAAATAACAACTGCAATAAAACAATAATTTTGGGGGATTCAATGAAATATTAAAATGTGACTTGGTGCAGAAGGTAAACATTTTTCTCTTGCAAAACAAAGAAACACATATACAACTGATCCATCAACACTCTTCATCCTTACATCCAAAATATAAAAATGAAATGATATTGTGATTTACCATGCTACTTGCATATCACATTTAGAAAACAATTACTAGAAAAACTTATGTGAGCTAAGTTCCTATCATTTTTTTCTCTTACCCTCATTGCCCAGTACACGCTGAAAGACCATGGCGTTGTTTCCCATGGACCAAGACTTAGTTTGGGCCCTAGCAGAAGGCACAGACTGACTGGAGGTTGAGGCAAGGGGTGGGGACAAGTGGCGAGGATAAGAATGGGGTGGGTAGGTATGTTGAGGTTGCTGCTGTGGTTGGTGCTGTAGTTCTCCTAGAGCTGTTTTTAAAATGCTAAACGCCTGCTGGTAGGCTTCAGCTACTTGAGGGGCATCAGCAGGCGTGGAAGCATACGCTCCCGGAGCAACATATGGTTGCTGGTGGCCTGTGGTGTTGTACTGATGCTGATACGGTCCACTGGTGTTGATAGGTTGTGTCAGTCCTGAAGAATAAGCATTATAGCCCTGATGAGGAGCACTGGTGGCAGACGGGTAAGGAGAATTGTAGGGATATGATGGGCCACCAGAATGTAGATAGGTAAAAGGTGGCATGGTAGAAGTTGTCAGTGGCACTTCTGACTGCTGTTTTAGTTGAGCCTCAGCTGCAGCCATTTTCTCTCTCTGTTGCTCACTCCAGGTAGGCCTACTGTGACCGACTTTTTTCTCCATGTTACGTTGTCTCTCTCCACCACTACGGTGTGAGGCAATTTCTGGCATAAGTTCCCGTGAGCGTTTGGATCTTGAGCTAGTCCCGTAGCCTTGCCTGGAAGAGGATGCTGAAGAAGCGACACCTCTGTAGAAAGAGGAGGGCTCCTTCTTATTTCTCATGCTAGGAGGAGGTGGGGGGCTGCCTGGGCTGCTCTCTGAGGAAACAGGACTTGGGGAGCGGTGTTTGTAAGAGCTTTTACGCACTCTCTTGGGACTTCGAGAACGTTTCCTTGAGCTGACCCCCCAGTTCTGATGTGCTGGGCTCCGATGCTTATGAGATAGTTGTGGGCTACGTGACTTAAGTCTGTGAGACTGAGCAGGTGGTGGGCTTGGTCTGCTTGAGCTGTGTAAAACATGTCGTCTGGGGCTTTCAAAGACTTTATGATGAGGAGAGCGTCTTGAAGAAGAAACACGCCTTGCGGGAGGGCTTCCAGAATGAGAACTTTTCTGAGTCCCCTTCACATGTTGAATTTCTCTTGCTACATGTAGAAATTGTTTGACAGATTTGACAATCTCATTACGGAGCAGATTACGATCTGGGCTGGGACTGCCAGACACAGGGCTAAGAGACCGTGACCTAGAAGAGATTGAGATGGGGCTTCTTGATACTTTTTTGTTCCTGGCATAACCTGACACCCCTCCAGTTATCACTCTCTTGTTAGACTTCTTTGTTGGTGGCTCCCCAAAATCAGATTCAACTGACATGTCAGAGAGAGATCTGGAACGAGAGCGATGTTTGCTTGGTGGGGGTGAAGCTCTGCGTTTCTCATGGTGAGAATGAGGCATCTGAAAATCTCTTCCTCTGCTGTGATGGACCCTTCTCCATGGAGGTGAGGCTTCAGACCTTCCTACTCGGTTCCCATCCCTCTGAGACTGAGGCTGCTGTTGGTACTGATACCCAGACCTTCTATCAGGCTCTGCAGCAGGAGCTCGAGAATAACTGGGAAGTCGATTTAAGTCTGGGTAGTGTGTGGGTGCTTGAGTTTCGTAAGTGGGTTTCCATTGCTGCTCAGGTGCTGTGTTTTGAGGTCTGTATGTATAAGGTGGTCGGTTCGGTGGGTGCTGACTACGATCAGAAGCAGGAGGATAGAAGCTCTGTCTCTGAGTAGAAGGTGCATCTCTATACCAGTTAGCATCCCTGTAAGAGGTGGGGGACCGGCTCCTTTGGACAAAAAAATTCTAGATATAATAATATTATTATTATCATAGTTTATCAAATGCAATTGTAATAGTTGGAAAGTGAAAATACGATAACAAAAATTTAAGAGTTTTCCTTACAGAAATTTCTATTAACATTAAGAAAATAATTATGCACAAATTGTATGATAAAAAGCACCAACCAAGCCAAAAAAGTTTTTGATTATAAGTCATGTGTATGTTTATTATGCCATTTGTTCATATTTTTAGCATTAGCTATTGAATCAAATCCTGTTCTTTTTAAAATGACCTGCTGGGTCCATTTGGCAAGTTTAATGGCTGGGTAACAAATTTCAACAATAGTACCAATTTTGATGCCAAATGGGATCTTCCAAATATTTCTTTTTAATTTCTCTTCCTTTTGAAGTTCTTTGTAAATTATATCTTCTGTGCAAGGAAAATGAAATGAATTTATAAATAACTGAAATTTGACATACCTTCTGCGTTCATATTGGCTATAAGAATCCCTCCTCTCAGCTGTGGACTCCCGAGAGGGGACAAGCCTATATGGGGCTGACCTAAGATGCGACTGATTCTTCTGGGCCCTAGAGTCATGCCTTGGAGACAATATGGGTATTTCATAGTTCTTTCCTGAATCTCTGTTAGGCACTCTAACACCACTAGCACCTTGTGATGGCTCCCTTGAAGTCCTCGATGTCTCTCTAGAGCGCTTTGAGGCCCGTTTTGAGTAAATGACTTTTTCCTCAGTTTCTTCATCGACTCTTACATCAATCACCTCCATATCGATTTCGAATCCGGCATCGGTCATGAGAAGCCTTTCATCAGATTCACGTCCCAAAGAGTTCTTACTGACCTCCTTCTCTGTAACATTCCCATGGGTTGGTTCAACTGTCCCTGATTTGCATGACTTCTCTTCTGCATCTGATCCGGTGGATTCTTCGAGTGTTAAATCAATCTTTGCTATTACCGTTGTAGATGCGTCCTCTCTCAGTATTACGACGTCATCTACAGCACTAACCTCCTCTTTGTCTTGATGGATCATCTCTTCGTCACTGACATCCTCAAGGCTTTTATTAGCAACTGGCTCTTTCTGCATAAAAGAATCTACTTCTGCTGAATCTTTGTCAACTTCTACGGATAGCTCAGGTACCTCTGGAGATGTCACAGTATCAAGGATATCCTTATTGTCATTTGTTTTAGTCTCACTTGCAACTAAAGAAGTAGGTGTATTTTCATCACTTGCATTAACCATACTTTGAATGGAGATATCATCAATACCTTTAGTCTCAATAAAATGTGAGGCAATAGATGTACTGTCTGAGGTTAATTTGGCTACATTTGAGTCTCTTGCAATGTTGTCACCCTTGTCACTTATACTGTCATAAGTTGCTTTAACTTGATTTGAAAGTGATATATTGTCCTTATTCTCTTTTTCACTTGAGCATGAGGTAATATTATCATCACTTGTCTTTCGCTCAACTGAGTTATCTTCTACAGACACATCGGCTTGCTTCACACCTAGCAGGGAACTCTCTTTATTCTGTTGAGATATTTTATCTTGGTCAACTGCAGCATCAAGGATTTTCTTCCCTTCTTCCTGAATGGCACCAATTTTATCAGCACTACCTTTATGGCAATCTTTCATTACCTCTGTGTCTCCAGCCATACTGCTATTTGTCTTTCCTTGTTCTCCTTCTACCTCATCAGTAGAGGATTGTTCTAAGCCAGGCATTTCTGCTTGGCTCTCTGTTTTCTCTCCAGCATCTAAGTCTGTTGCCATATCATTTTGAGTACTATATACTTTATCACCACAAACTTTAAATGCTACACTATCTGCCCCTGACATCTGAAAAGCTTGTTGAGGATCATGATCCTTATCCACTTCCATATTAGAAGAAATGATGTCATTTTTATGGGTCTCCATGGGTTCTGCCACTAGTAAACTCTCTTTCTCATTGACCAGAACTCCAGTTGCATCATCAGTTTTTTCTTGATTGCAATTACTGGGAGACTTCTCTCTAGCACCATCATTGACTACAGGTTCAGTTACACTGTTTGATGTGGCTGCAGAATCATCCACAATCATGGAGTCTGTATGGACTTGGGCTGTCTCTGGAACTTCCTCAGAGCTCTCCGATGCAACATCAATGACAATTGAACCATCTCTATTATAGCCTGAACAGATTGAAAAGGAACAGAAAGTAAAAATCTAATGAATTAAACTTCAGTAAGTTTTGAACATAACTATTTAATGTAGTCTCTGCTTGAAAGAGTCTCCAAATTACTTTTACTGCCAAAAATGATGGAATTTCAACTTTTTCATTGTCGGTAAAAAGATGAATCATAAGAAATGTGCTATGATAACACTACATACCATTACAAGACAGAGGGCAAAAGAATATCATCATAAAAATAATTCTCTTCTGCCCATGTCCTTCACATACGGCAGTGGTTCTACTTAATACATTGTATTTACATTTATCAGCAACATTATTTTTGATTTGCTGACAAAATTTACAGATCATTACTCAATTTAGTCCCACAAACAAAAATTATAGGAATATCCTTCTTTTCAAAGAATAATAGACATCACAAATAACTGACCTGCAGGAACAAATTACACTGAGGCATTCACTCAAAAGTTTTTTTATCAAATCCATCATTTAATGCCAATTTCAAAAAGGTCCAACATATATTAGACAAATGTTCAGTTGTTTGACATGGCCATCTCCTCAACTAAGCGTTACCTTTAAAATCATTGCTTGAACCTTCAACAGCTTTTTATGTTAAAAGTCTATTTTAAAAAGCATAAATTTAAGGCATTGTGAAAGCTTTGTTAACGAATCCCTCAAAAAGTATCTGCATCAACTTGACAAAACCGTTGTGGGATTAAAAAAAAAAAGAAAAGATCTTATTTTTTGGGATTTTATTTTGTTCACCCAGAAAATGTCACATTTTTTAAATATCTCTTCCAATATTTTATTTTCATACTATATTGCAAGAAATTGAACCATTTTCAGACTCTCTGTTGTGAAATGTCAAAATAAATCACAATCATAAATAGAAATTTATCAAATAGAATCTAGAATCATATCGGATAATGTTATTGAAAGAAAAATCTAAATGATTCCCCACAAAATATGAATTTGCATAAAATACTTAATTACCCACCTCCTCAATTCTCAATCATATGAAACATAGTCTATAGGAACAATATTACTAAAATGGTTCTGGGCTTGTATTTGCATTATTAATTTTATGAATAAAAAAATCTAAAAAAAATTCTGATGTAAAAAATAATGCCGTGAAGGAATGGCTGATTTAGAGTTTATTCGCTCCAGTCATGGCATTATGATATATATTATATATGAAACTCTAACCATTAAAATGATTATGTATCTCTTGTCCGTAAAACCAAACTGCATAAAATGCTTACTGTATGTATCAGTTGCTGAGCAGTCAACATAATCTGAAGCTGACATGCTCACTTGATGGCCGTTCACAACGACTAAATCATGACACAGCAACACCTCTTGAGCCAAGGTTGTGCTAGAGAAGCCTAGGAGCAAAGATCTGAAACAAACAATGAAATCAACTTTTCAACCTATGTGAATAAAATTTCTCTGATAATAAAAATTAAGAGAGACTTTGGTCTTTTGCCTATAATTGTCTTTAGCATAATATTAAAAAAAAACAAAAAACAGGCTAGCCTTTTACTCCAAAGTAACGATATTCAGAAATTAGAGAGAGGACTGTAACTGTACAGTTATAACCATAGGAAAAGCACTAGTCCAAAAATAATTTGTTGAGATTGTTATTCTGATATATAATGAGAAAGCCTCATTTTCACACATTCCTCTACTCAGATAAAGGGAATGTGACAAATGGATACATTTCGATACTAATTTCCCCATAAATATTGGACAACATTCGCCTAAAAACAATAACTGTCACATAATGCAAATTTTTATATGGCTGCTCCATAAAATATGGAACAATTGAGATTTGCAGGAAGTGTATTTGAAAATATTACAGCATAAGTCCATCATGACCACTGATAAAGTGATATAATTCTCGGCCTAAAAGCACAGATCTAGACATTGTTGCCAGATGGCAAAGAACAACTTAGGATTATGATAATGAATGCTTTGATGCCAATTATACCTCAGACTATCTCCATCTGAGTCTGAAGAGCCTAGAACAATATTATAACAGAATGCAAATGTATATCTAGATATAGATAAACAAAATGTCAATTTTAAGGTTTTAACCTGCTATGATAAGGATGGGTACGAGAAGCAATAATGTTGAAAGAATAAAAGTGAAAGTTTCTTAGAAAATTTCATGCTTGAAGCCCAGGAGTGTTAATAGGCAATTACGAGTTGTTTTTCTTTAACCTCAATGAATTTTTATATTGTGTCCAGTAAGCCTGGAGAGCAAGATATAAAGATGTCAAGTCTCAAATATGAAATTTTTGCATAAAGCTTGAATTAATTTTAACATCTGATATTATTGGTTTTAAAACTAATCAACCTACAGGAAATTATAATTTTTTTTAAAATAGCTTTAAACTAAATTTTGGCAATCAAGAAAAGCTCAATGCAAGCACAGAAAGGAGAGCCTAAAAACAGGAAAGGGGCCCATACAGCCATTTGAGGCAAACATCTTGCAGAAGGGAAATGGCTTGTCACAGCCAAATTCAATTGCAGAGATGGTTCAGGACACTTAATCTTTTAAAATGAAAACAACAGAGCACTGAAAAAGGTTCCAACATGAATTTTACCTCTTATTATCAAATAGTGGACCAGATGTAATGGTGAGGGCCTCTGGGAATAGAAGGTGAACAAAGTCTTTGCTGACCCCATCAGGCACACCATTCAACTGGACTTTGGCTCTCAACTTAGCATCTCCCTTTGTAGATTGTTGTTTTTTTGACTGAATGTCCTGATCAAACATCAAATTTACAACTCCTACATGGTCAAAAAAGAAAGAATACATTGATGTATTAAAGATTTTAAATTTACTTTACATGTAAATCATTCCCATGCACATTCATTTTAAACCTCTTTTTTTCTGTAACTACCCACCCTTTATAATATCAAAACATCTTTCCTGATATTGGCTTCATGCATATATTTATACATATCTAATGAATTATGCTTACTACCTGTTTCAGAATTTTTGAATGATACATCTACATGATTTTATCTTTTACGAGGGCGGGCTGATAATAAAGGGCCGTTTTCTTGTAACTTTAAAAATAACCGCGCTAGAAACTTCACATTTTGCATGCATACACTCGAACCAATTGTCTAACCACACTTCACAAAATAGATCTGTGTGACGTCATTTGCGTTCACAATCAGTGACGTTGCAATATGTGTGCAGCGATCTCGGTCGGTGAGAAAATGGCGGCTTCTAGAAATGACCACCTTATGAAACAACGCTCTGTTATCGAGTTTCTTACTGCAGAAGGATGTCCTGCAGTTGTCATCCACAAGAGAATGAAAGCTGTATACGGTGATGCTTGTCTTACTGAAGGTAAAGTTCGAAAGTGGGCGAGATTTTATCGAGGAGAAGACCCTAAAGAAACAACAGTCCGTGATCGCAAAAGGCCCGGGCGGCCGGTCTCTGCAACTGACACTATGCACCAACAGAAGGTAGACGAAATGATTGTTGCAAATAGAAGAGTGAAACAAAAAGACATTGCAAATGCGCTTGACATTTCAAAAGAATGAGTTCATCACATTATCACAGTCCACCTTGGTTACAGGAAAGTCTCGGCAAGATGGGTACCGAGACAGCTCACTGTGGAAATGAAGGCACAGAGGAAAACGATCTGTACACAACTGTTGGAAAGATTCACTCATGACAGCGAGCGTTTTCTGCGGAGCATCATCACTGGTGACGAGTCTTGGGTGCATCACTATGACCCAGAGAGCAAGATGCAGTCTATGCAGTACCGACACAAGAACTCTCCAGCCCCGAAAAAGTTCAAAGTCGTCGCATCAGCTCGAAAGGTTTTGCTGACAATATTCTGGGACATTGAGTTTTTGGAGCAAGGCACAACAATAAATTCAGAGAGATATGTGTCAACTCTGCGTGCATTGAAGGGCCGACTCAGACGGGTTCGACAGGACAAAGTCAAAGACGTTGTCATCCAGCACGATAATGCTCGGCCACACACCAGTCGCCAAACCCAGTGCGCTTTACAGCAGTTGGAACTTCCTACCATACCACATCCGCCATACAGTCCTGATTTGGCCCCGTCTGACTTTTTCTTATTTCCTTTGCTGAAGAAACATCTCAAAGGAAATCACTATGAAACCGATGCAGAAGTTGAGGCGGATGTTCGCACTTGGTGCCGATCCCAGACACCAGAATTCTTCGCCGACGGAATGCGAAAACTTGTACAACGCTGGCGCCTCTGTATTGAACACGATGGTGACTATGTTGAAAAATGATAGTTCATCAGATAGGTGAGACTCTAAGCTTTCATTTGATGTGTAACTTGCTTCTGTAGTCCTTCAAATAAAAAAAGTTATTCAAAAACGGCCCTTATTTATCAGCCTGCCCTCGTAATTGTGTTTTCACAGCAGCAGTGGTATCATCAGTGGAAAGATTCGTGCATTAATGAATGAAAATATGGGTGTCCAACCATGATTAGCTAATACATTAAAAACATAATCTGAACCTGGCGATAAGCTCATTCATTGTGCTGTGGGATGTCTTGGCCAAGGTACACATTGCATGAAGACACAATGTTATTGTCATAGGCCTCCCCCTCCTGTTCTGCATTCATCCCTTCCTTCATTTTTTCTTTCATTGGCTGCTGAGATTTCTATAAAGGAGCCCAAAAATCTAGACCCTACAGAAGACCCATGTCAACATCATCTTCTTTTCCTTTGCTCTACCCTACTTTCACCCATACTTATATTTATGCTGAAATTTTAGCAAAGGAAAAAGATATCACAAACTGAATGCTGAGAAAAGATTTAATTCAGCTTGACGAATGCTAGGTAAAAATCTAGATTTTTCTCAGAGTAAAATCGAGTCAAATTCTATCCAAAATTTGACTAATGCTTTTCTGTTCAGCAATGCTCAAATAACTTTTACCTGGCTTTGAGCCAATTGCACTCTGAAGAAAATTCCAAATTTGACATCACAAATAGTGGTTAATGGTTGAGAGTGTTTTGATCAAGTTATTTTTGCCTGATTGCGCTCTTTCAACTGCATCATTAAATCAAGAAACCTAATTGCTTCCCCTTGTTAAATCCCAAGTTGATAAATTTGATCTTATTTAACATGAGTTTTTTTTTTACAAAAGCCATAGAGGAAACAAAAACAAGATTTTATGCATCCCTCATTGAGCCCAAGGTCTCACCGAGTCCCAGCTCATTGTACTTTATCACTACACGCTTCTTAAAAGATTTCTTGAGATAATTTGAGTGTGATACAAGAAGATCATACAATCACTGTCTATAAACCTTGAGTTGTAGTGCTTGTCAACCCAATATATGTAATAATACTTACACTTTTGTGCTGCTACATGAACATTTAGTCAAACCAACTCACCATTGATGATTTTTTCCACTCCATAAGAAAGTGATATTGTCATGTAACGACTTCCAATATCCAAATTCTTCAATTGTCTCACAAACGAAGCCACATTATCTTGATTCTTGAACAGTGCTTTGTAAGTTCTGGAAAGCAAACAGAAAATATTTTTGGTGATGAAACATTCTCTTATTTTATGAATTTATATTTTAAATACATATCTATGCTTTCTTTTTAACCAAATCTCATTTGAATTATTCAGCATCGATACGCAAAAATCTTTTAAAAATATGTATGAATTTTTTTTTTAAAGAAAATATAAACTCATACAAATGTAAATTAACTTTAAAACTCAACCATTTGATCTAGTTATCTAATACAATTTAAATAAAGAATAAAATGAAATTTGGAAAAAAGGAATGTGTACCCATGATGGTGTTCATCAAATGTGATATTGAACTTGTCTGACTGTCTCAGTAGGTTTTCCCGAAACTCAGTAGAATCCATGTCTGCAAATGTGATGGGGCCCAGGCTCAAGCTATAGAAGCTTTCTGTGAAGAAAAATTTCAGCTAAAGGGAGGTCTACAAAAAGTTGTGGCTTAATTTTAAGAAAAAAATCTCCAAATAGTTAAGATTTAAGCCACAAATGTGACTTTTCAAAATTATGTTTTCTAATAAACTTAAAAGCAAAAGTAGAGAATGAGTAAGAATATTCTATCATGATTCATTAAAAGACAGAAGAAAACAAAAACTTGAAGTTCATAGAAGCTTATTTTTAATGGAAGCAACTTTGCACCTGTATTGGTAAATAAATTATTCCAATTAATTCCCTGATGATAGGTGGTGATATAAAGTTAAATAAGGTAAGACATCGCTAAAATAAACTAAGCATTTGAACTTAACTGCTTAGGTTCAATGCAATTAAATTATGATCGCAAAAAAATCGATAAAGACCTCGTAAGCTTTTTTGGAATTCATTTGCATTTACAATTACAGAGCCAAATTTCATTTACCAGATGCCTTTCTATTTTGAGCATTTTTCCCCAAAAAAAAATTTGTCTCAATCTTTAAAGTAAAATGTTCTTTAGTAATTCATAAAATCATTTTCTCACTCTAAATACTTGGTGTGTAGTAATTATGAGTGGTGCAAACAATACTAGTATGTTTTAGACTGCCTCTTAGTGACTTTCAACTAAAAGTATTGGTATGATTTTTCACTCTTCCTCCATATATATCTCTGAATTAAGAGTCTGCAATTATGTCACTTGTAATTCAAGCAAATTACCATTTTGTAGCTTAAGGGATCCTGTGCATAACTAACATAATTTTAAAGTTTATGTTATTCATCCAAGTCTCCAGAAAAAAAATGATCGTTGTTTCATAAATAAAAACATAAATCTACTCCTTACCTTGACTTGACTGAGGACTGGTAATTTTTGCAATGATATCCTCTGGGATGCTGAAGGGAAGTTTTTCTCGAAATTGATCCAAGAACTTTGATGTAGTCTTGCTCTCATTCAAAAAATCTGTTTCCATGAGCACTGATTTGATGGGATTTATGTTGCACTGAACAATTTTGCCTTTCATCTGATGAGGTGCTGTCTGAGAGCCCGAGTTTGCCATGACCTTTCGCTGTGATATATCTGAAGAGCCTCTAAGTGAGTCACTTCGTGAAGGTTTCAAGACAATCCCAGAATGTAATTTAGAGGTATGGCGGTTGTTTTCCTCATTCTGGTGCATTCCCTTTTTACTACAACTGTCGCTCTCAGTGTCTTTAGATTTCACTAGGGATGTCCTCTCTTTGTCTGAAGAATTCACATTAAAATTGGTCTCTTTGCTGGGTGAGATTTTCTTATTGCCTTGGTTGCCGATTTCCTTTCCCTCGGTTTTCTTGTCCCCTGTTTCATTATGAGCAGTTCCCAACCCAGATTCTGAGTCCTCTACATGAGAAGTCAGGTTAGACTTTGACTTTTGTTTTGATTTTTCATCTCTTTCACTTTTTGATGAAGGCTCCACAGATTTCTTCTTTTTAGAGACATCAACATCATCGTCACTGATTTCTTCCAAAGACATGTTTGCATTTTCATGATCAGAAAGACTAGCATCTGAGATGTCATCATTGTCCTTATCTTCTGCAGTAACTTTACTGTGATCATTTTCTGTTGCAAAGAACACCTCCTCTAAAGACTCAGCTTCTTTATTTTGCGTTTGTTTCTCAGATCTTTCAAGAGTTTTCTTTTCTTGGGAAGCAAAGGTCTCTCCAAGGATTTCAACATCTGAAAATGATTCATTTAGCACCTCCTCTTGCTCAGCTTGATTGATAGAACCTTCTGAAATTTCTTCAAATTTGCTATTGTCAAGATTTTGTTTTGATTTTTCATAAGACATCTCCACACGACTATTTTTCTTCTTTTGGTCATCGCTTATTACATCTAAGAGATTTTGCTCCTCATCCGCCTCCTCATCCACATATTGAATTTCTTCATCCTCACTATCCTGTTTAGAATCTTCAGCTTCAAGGAGCTCATCTTCTAAGTTATCCTGAACACTGACAGCTTCAAGGGCATCTCCCTCTATGCAAGTTGCCTTTCCAGCCTCTACAAAATCATCTTCAAAGTTCTCATCCTGAACACTGACAGCTTCAAGGGCATCTCCCTGTATACAAGTAGTTTTTCCAGCTTCCATGGGTTCGTCTTCAAAGTTCTCATCCTGAACACTGACAGCTTCAAGGGCATCTCCCTGTATACAAGTAGTTCCAGCTTCCATGGGTTCGTCTTCAAAGTTCTCATCCTGAACACTGACAGCTTCAAGGGCATCTCCCTGTATACAAGTAGTTTTTCCAGCTTCCATGGGTTCGTCTTCAAAGTTCTCATCCTGAACACTGACAGCTTCAAGGGCATCTCCCTGTATACAAGTAGTCTTTCCAACTTCCGTGGGTTCGTCTTCAAAGTTCTCATCCTGAACACTGACAGCTTCAAGGGCATCTGCCTGTATACAAGTAGTTTTTCCAGCTTCCATGAGTTCATCTTCAAAGTTCTCATCCTGAACACTGACAGCTTCAAGGGCATCTCCTTCAATACCTGCCGTCTTTTCAGCCTCCATGAATTCATCTTCTATGGTTCTGCCCTGAACACTGACAGCTTCCAGTGAATCTCCAATGCAACTTATCTTTTCATTATCCGTGGACTCATCTTGAACACTGATAGTTTTTAGTGCATCGCCTTCTTTATTCGTTGTGTTTACAGACAAAATGAGCTTGTCTTCTGAGATATCCTCCTGAACAGTGACTGTCTCAGATCTTGCTCCTTTTACGGCCTTTTTATCTGGTGATGAACTTAATTGCTCCAGAAGAGCTATGTCAGCCTCAGCAACCAATGACTCATTTGAAATAATTTCATCACATTCAGTTTTGTCATGGATGTCCTGTAGAGCTAGGCCCTCTTTGTTCACTGCCGTGGCTGCATTCTTATCATATTTAGACACACTCTTTTTAATGATATCCTCACTCCCAGTAATTGCTTTCCTACTTGAAATATCTGGCACAACATCCTCAACCATGTTCTCCTCATCTCTTTGCTCTTCATTATCTCTTGTCACTTCACCGATCATAATTTCAGCATTCACTTCTGATTCTTTTACAACATCATTGGTTGAATCCATTGTATATCCTTTTACAGACTGATTTATTACTGGGCTCACTATTGGAGGTGCAATAAAATTTTCAGTACCAGGATTTATAGGTTGTTCAAAATCAGCTAAGGTATCAGAAGAGGATTTTTTAGCCATTTCTTTTGCCTCAATATTCCTCATGGCATTTCGATCTGTCCCATCTTCATTGGTGTCTGTGCCACAAGAAAGTTCCATCTTGATCACATTCTTCTCCATTTTCATTGGCTTGGAGTCAACATTTTCTTCTTCTTTTTCTTCTGACTCCACACAATTCCCTTTTCCTTTGTCCAACTCACTTTTTTCTTGTCTCATCACAGCACCACCACCTCGTCCTCCACGGTTGGATTTTCTTTTAGGCATATTGTTTGACTAACATTGAGAAAACTTTTTTCGTAAGAAATGTGAAAATTGTCAAAAATAAACCTGAAAAGAAATATTTGAAAAAAAAAAGTAAAATAAATATTACATTTTTTATTCTGTGCATGGGTTTTTTCTTCAAAATCATTGTGCCAATTTTCTACTTTATATGAACGTTTGCTCCCATTTATTACAGTGATCATAATAGTAGTAACAATCATCCCTAAGAAATATTTTACTTAAAACATATAGGTCTTACCAACTACAATAGTCATGATGAGAAAAATTGGAATGAGGTGGCAATGATGAAAGTAAAAGGCACACAAGCCATTGTAATAATAATAGTAAATCAGGATCAGCAATAACAGTAGCAGCTACAGCAGCAGCAATGCTGATAGTGGTGCTAGTAGCAATCCCAAACAATACTTTATACACATGTATCATATGAAGGCCTTGATCTAAGTTAGGTTGAAAAGTTAATGTTACCAAAAAATGTTCAGTTATATCAGTAAAATTACTGCTATACCTAAAATATTTCCATATATTGATTTTTAAGCATGCAATATAGAATTATTGGACCATATTTCTAAATAAATTTCGAATTCACAAAATCCAGTGTTAATATAAAAATTTAGCTCTTGGCTTCTTTTGCTAGTGCTCACTGGTGAAAGCTAGTTCCATTTGATTGCTTTGCAGAAAATAAAAATTTAAAAATTTAAGCACTATTTTACAATATCATTCCTATACTTTGTATTGTTCTTCAAAGTGTTTCTGAACCTGCATACTCTTTAAGCAATTGGCATTTTACCATTAGGGCCACAATTTGTGTGTAAAAGCAATGGAACATAATTTGTCTATTTTCAATTCTTGGAGCAATGATTAAACGCAATGATTTTGTACACTCTACACAATTCGAGAGACTATAACCTTCCTTTGAATAAGCCAAGAACAGGACTTCACCACCTGATAGCCCACAGAAAGATTTTATGGAAAAAACTCAATATTGTCAGTTTTCTGCTATGGTTTTAAATAATGTGATGAGATAAAGCACATTTCTCCAAAATGTAAAATGCTTAACATCCCAAAAGTGAGAAAAATTATCTTTTTGCTCGACTTGGATCCTCTTGTAATAAATACATTCTTTCTAAAATATTTAAAAATCTTGAATTGTTCTTATTCAGCACAAGATTCACCATAATTTTTTTTTAAATGAAAGAAAACTCAGAATGAACAGCCAAAAAAAACCCCCTAATTTGACTCAGGAAACCAAACTCTAAGCTTTGGAGGAATTTGAAAAACAAGGAGTAAACTTGCAAGTTGGGAATGCCATTTGGCATCACAAGTCTAAAAAATAGAGCCCCTTATAGCTATTTTTGCTACAATCTTTATATTACAATCTGTGCAAAAAATGTATTCCTGAAATGAAATAATTTGAGAGATTGAATAAGATGTTGCAGTGTTTAAGGTTGTTTGGATCAAAGAGAGAGCTGTACTATAATCAAAACATACAAGATTCTAAGTTTGGATCTAGATCGAATTTAGATTTAAATCATATGAGTTTCTTAGGGTCTAATATAGAATTAAGGCATAAATTAGATCTAACTTTAATATCAATCTATGTCTGAATTAAGTCAAACTTTTTGTAAATCAGGACGTCTGATGATAAAATTTGATCTATTAAAGACCCCATTAAAGTCAGTTGCCAAAATTTTTAGTTCCTTCCCTGGTTAAGTAACTAAATATCTCAAAAGTTTGTAGAGTTTTTTTTTTACATTTTACATATTCCTCTAGGTGTCTTAAAGAATCTGACCACTAATGAGACTGAGATTTTCTCAACCTTCGGTCAAATCAACAGCTTCTTGTATTTTAGTCTAATCCTTATCCACTGAGCTATCTGCTTAAGCTGACAAAAGAACGGTATTGTTGGAGGTGAAAGGGTCAGCCATTGCCCAAATATTCACAGGGGCATTATTTGCAGATTCACAAAAGCACTAAGAGCAATGAGAAAGTGAATTGGATGACATAACAGAGAAACGTCGCATTCCTATAAGTCATAACCATTGACATGTAATCATTAGCTTAATTAATGTTACAGAAGCTCCATGGTAAGACATTTTATTCCCCATTTACTTTCTTTTTACGTGTAATGTCACAGATGGCACTTAATTACAAAGTTACATCTGTTACAATCTCAAAGGGTGATCATGATTTTAAAAAACTATTAATAAAGGCAACTTTATCAATCACAAATCTGACAATGGGATAAATATTTTGCCCATGGATGTCACCCTTACAAAGTACATGTACATACATGTTAGAGTTGCCTGTTGCTCAAATATAACAAAAAAAATATGGCGATAATGATGTGTTTATATATGTGTGTGTATATCTTTTCATTGCTAGCAACTGTTATAAGGCTATTGAAATTATTTCAACACCCGTGACCAATGCAATATTTCGATTACTCTTGTTCACAATGTGCGCATGGATCTTACAATGTAAAATTTATGAATATTGTCTGTAGATAGAATAATACAAAAGCCATGGGAATAATCATTTGTTATGATATTCCATTTGAAACTACTATCTTGCATTATAATGATTATTAGTTTTTTTTCAAGTCATGTAATGTTTGAATAATGTTGGTTTATTTTTTGCTCACACTGTCACATGTGTCACTCTTACAAAATAACCATCAAGCATAGCCTGTGCTGGAATATTGCCTGGTCATGAGGGATATATTTAGTGTTTTGGATATTCTTTTTTTAAACTTGCGTCTTGCACAAAGCGATTGCGTTTGTTTCAATCATCATATAATCTTTTGATAATGGTTTTTTTTTTTTCATTTGAACAACAGTTGTTACAACTTTCACAAAGTATTTATTACAATCTAGATTCTAGTGTTTTAATGATGTTCATCTTTTTTTCTAATGAGGATGATTGATTAAAATACTTTGGGGTGTACTTTCAGGTTAACTAGGGATAGCATAGAAGATCATCATTGGGATATGTATTATAATGTTTGTGTTATAGGCCTACTTAATACTAACAAACAAAAACACTTTTCAATGGTGACATCCGTTCATTCATGGGCCACTTGGTATAAAAATGAATCTTTGATTTTATCTTTTAAGTGTATTTTTCTGCAATTCCAAAATATTTTCTATGCAGGAAAACAAATTCTTATATGTTAAAGTGAATTTGTATATCTACAGTTCACACAATTATCTGCAGGAAGGTGACCTTGTAGATATGTAACAGTAACACCGCGTATGCACGTATTTTATTTTCCAAAATTCTTAAGCTGTCTACTGTGAGGCTGTTGTATCTTTTGATTTTTTGTGATTCTCCAAAATTAGCTGGTAATTTTGCAGTTTTTTTTTTAAAGTTTCTAGCTTCATGGACAAGAAAGCTATGAAGAAATATACTATGCTTGTGCATTTTTGGCCACTGATTTGCAGTTACAATCAGGACAGCCCACCAAGTCAATTTCATAAGCGCCTTTCATCTAATACAAACGTAACGGAACCAACAAGCATCAAAGGAACAAATTCACTACTCATATCCCTATTTTCATACATACTCGAAAACCATTTGAATACCCCTCAAATTCACCCATTCCTCCTTTTTTTTTGGAAGGGGAGGGGGTGATGGAGATACTTAGTAAGCAGACACACCAGCTAAAAAATTGCATCATTATTCACGAAATAGCACATAGTGATTGGATTAGTCATCGAGCAAAGCTTGAAATAATGAGTATAAAAATTGTCTTGTTATTTTTCTCCTCGACACCATTTTATGTGCATCATTTACCCTCATTCTTATTTATTGTCCTAAATGAAACAAAAAAGTGTATAAAAAATAAATAACACGAGCACAAAGAGTAAACAGTAAAGTTTAGGAAAATGTATTCATTTAAAGCTGACTAAAAATTTAAGAGTGTAAAAACAGTGAATCAACTCCTAGATATTTGATTTTCACATGACTGGACCTGAGTGTTAGTGTGCCAAGCACACGCTCTCGCAACTGTTCCTGGCTCGGCACTCTTACCCTGGCATTGGGCTGATTGGCAAATCATTTAGTGCTTTACCTAGGCCAGTCTTCGAGGGTTAATATCCGATGCAAATGGATTATAATAATTATTATTGCATAGGTATTAGCCTGTACAGTTGAGAAACTTCAGTTTGTTAACCTCAATTTAATTTTGAAAAAGGATAAAATTGCAAATATCAGCCAACTTCACGTCAGGCTTCACAATCACAGTTGCATTTTTCCCCGAGAAATCGAAACTTGTAGTTTAATGGGATTTAAGTGCAATACAAAAATGCTTATATCTTGAAAAGTATTTATTTACGACGAATAAAACCTTCATGTACTAGATCTAGATCTAGATCTAGATCTAGTTCTAGATTTATAAGTAACACTGTAACTAGATCTAGTAGAAACCTACCTTCACTAAATTAATTGAGCCATCTGGATCTAGATCCAGATCTAGCTAGATCTTATCGTTCGAGGTATATTAGCATGGCAATTTGCAACCAGACTCAGAGGATCTAACGTTATGTGTAGTTAACTGATCTGAATCTTCGTTTGCAGCCGCACACAGAGATTTAGAATCAGATCATTCTCATAGCTGTGCACTCAAGTTAAGGGATATCCAAGGGGAGATCATGAGAGAAAGGCTATTTTGGTTAGGCTAGGAGAGTTACAGGGTGAGGTTTACAGCTAACTTCTCGGCCCAGCTAAATTACTAAATATTTCTTGTTTTTTTTTTGTTTTGTTTTTTTTTTTTTTGTCTTGTTTTGTTTTTTTTAATTTTGCTGTTTATGTAAAATCAACATTTTGATCAAAACGAATACTAGCATGGATGGTTAATTATTGCACCAACGTTAAACCTCGGTGCAAATAAATGCGCAGGAATTCCCCAATGCATCGCATTACTTGCCAAAAATGTTAGCTAACATACTTTGGAAATATATTTTGATGGTTTCCTATGATATGGGTCTTAATTCACGTGAACATTTTGAAATTCAGATTTGTTTTTATATTAAGAAGTAGATTAGTAGTAGTAGTAGTAGTAGTAGTAGTAGTAGTAGTAGTAGTAGTAGTAGTAGTAGTAGTAGTAGTAGTAGTAGTAGTAGTAGTAGTAGTAGTAGTAGTAGTAGTAGTAGTAGTAGTAGTAGTAGACTCAAAGCTTAAACTGAAAGAGCATGCCCTCTCCAAGCCTCCATCTTCTGAATATCACGCATCTTCAGGGTGGCCAAACATAAAGGAACATTATAGTTAAGAAAATTAAGACGCTAATAATTAATTAAACAAAATTGTTTTTTCTGGAGTAATTTAACTGTCTTTCCTTACAGAAATTGCCCACAGAAATTCCTACAGCTGACAATGGATAGAGTCGACTAATATGGGTGTAGCAGAATGATCGAATCACAATTGTTTTTTGTTGTTGTTGTTGTTGTTTTTTTTTCAATTTCGGCTTATCATTATAGTTATCAATCTGGAAAATATTCCATAGATCAATACACTAGTTGAAAGCTGATGTCATGAAAAAACTGTCGAAGATAAGTTTTAAATACTCGGAATCTTAAATGTCAAGCTGGGTATTTTTGTGTTGTTTTAGCCGCGTATGATTTGTCAGAAATTAACTCTTATCGTAGATTTTATTCTGTTATGATATATTTCTACGTCGGTATTGCACTCGCAAGATAAAAAACACCTTGAGGTGAAATTGTTTCCAGTAGCGGGGATTCAAAGTTATTTCATTTAATTCTGAATCCTAAACGCTATCTGCTTATCTTGCGACTGAGGAAAAAAAAAAGAAAACTTCCATACACATATTTTTAGAGCCAAAATAAACACTTTGCAGGGGGTTATACCTCGAAAGGGAAGAGATTGATACAGATTAATGTAAGATAATACCTCTCATTCGTTCAACAATGATTAAAAAGAAACAGTTTATTGAACTTTAGTTTTCTGAAAAGTCCATGTTTTTTTCGCTAAGTTTGAAGATATGAAAAATAAAAATAATTATTTTTAGCGGAAATATTATATTTGACAAAGCAGTGAAAAAAAAACAAAGGACGCATAGTGATAAGTGTTACATTATAACACGAGAGTATGGTCGATGTAATAACAACCTTTTATACAATTTGTTCAGCGTTTCTAAAACAAAGGGCGGAACGAAACATTGGTTTTTCCTCAGAAATTGCAACAAAATAAAGCACCTATCAGGGTGTTTTCAGCAAGAGAACTCCATGCTACCAAATCCAGTCAGGTATCTTCGATAGAGACAGTCCTTCACGAAGGGCGCAGTTGGCAAACTATAAAAACAAAGAAGTTACAAGGTTTCTGAAGACACATCTCAATTTTAAGATTAATTGGTTCAATTATATCTTCAGGTGAAAATCACGAAAAGGTGCAACAGGCAATGTTTGTTCAAAGGGTGTTGGGTGGGGGGGGGGGGTCTTTAACCAGGTTAGTTCACTGGGTTGTATTGCCAACAATACGAGTACCGTTAGTCTAGTTGGCATTAGTTCTTCTCTTCTCTGCAGTGTTATCTTCTTTTCTTGTGTCTTGTGTTTTTACTTTATTTTATTTTATTTTAATCGAATTGTCTCTCCTTAAAAAGTTAGGCTGCGTTATTACACCTGTTTCATTTTACTAAATATTTAAGCTTGTTAGTGCTCTATGTGAATTTTTTTTTATCTTTGTAGATGATTTTGTATTCCAAGCAGTTGAAGAGCCAGCAACGCGAAAAAAAATATCCTTTACATTTTGCAAAAAGTTTAGATGATTTTATGCTGTAGCAACCTCCATTTCCTCAGTTAAACCAGTGTTCTTCATTTGCATTGATGGTGAAAAAAATAATAATAATATGCCCCCTTTGATCTCTCCTATGTTAACACAAAAAGCATTCAGATTGTGCTTCTGACGTCAGTCATTCCCGGTCCTATAGAAGAGAAAGGCATTTGTTTCTGTGATTAGAGGCACAAAAATGATAGTTCATGTAGAGACTTAGGTGCTGAATGGGTCTAACTATAGGAATAGAACTAGATCATTCAGCTAGAGACATCTGGATGGCCTGGTTTGAGACTAGTGTATGGTATACATGTAACTGAATTAATCAATCATATCCATGGAATGAAACGGAATGAAGAGTAAGAAAGAGCATTATAATAACATGACATCAGTTTTCGTGTAAGTGTCAGATTTGTCAAGGTCTGTAAAACTCATGATTTGGAAAAGCAGAGTTCGAAAGGTATTATTTCTTTATTGCAGACCCATTATTGGTAATAACGTTTTAATTTCTGTTTGATTGCAGTTGGAGGTCATCCCATGAATCTTCGGGAATCTTATCTTACTCGACCTTTTTACTTCACTTATTCATGTCATCAGATTTAGACTCCTCAATTTGCTTGATAAGTGTCGCCCATAGGTCATGGTCATGTGCGAGTGATTGGAAGTGGCTTGAATCATCTGCTGCTTAAAGTGTTAGTAGAGCTAACCAACGCTGATATAAATGGAATGCCCCTCTCCACGTAAACTCTTCGTTTTCATACTAAAACTGGCCCTGAGACGGCTCATTTAGTCTACGAAACTGTATATCTCATTGCAATAATAGTTATAGCAATTAAAAATTAGAATACCATCCCGGATTTATCGTTTGTGGCCCTTTTCAGGGCTATTTAATACAAAAACGCATAAAAGCGGAGAGACGTAGGCAACCTGTTAAAGAAAAACACTATCTCACCAATGACTTTCAAACAGACATTTTTCTCAATATTACATTTTTTAAATAAAATATATAACATATTTACATGTCATGTAGTTCATATAATTTACTGGCCTAAAGCAGAGAATATTAAATGGGAGATAATACTAATTGTTCTTAATGTGAGGGGGGCTTACTTCCTTCCTTCAACCTAGTCTAGTAGGGATCAGCATCAAAGCACCCCAATTTATTTCGTTTTATCTCTTGGATTTTATCTCCTTGGGTTTTATTTCTCTGAGTTTTGTTTCCTTGGTTTTCATTTTTCCAAATTCTGGATTACTGATAAGTTTGATTTATAAGCTCGATTGTCGCTGCATAATTGTATTAGCCAGAGTTGTACACTGTATCCTTCTGTTGGTTATCTTTAACAGTATTTGACTTAGATTGATCTATCTGAGCTGAATTTTATTGGTTTTATAATCCTGACGGAAATTGTATCCTGTGAAAGGATTTTAGTTGTGAGACCTTCTTTATTTTCCTGTTTTCTAACATCACTTCCCTCTTTTTAATAAAATTTTAGCTTTACTTTATATAACTTGCACCTGAGTTGTGTTGTAGTTAGAACTAACGTCTACGCTGTTGTACTTTGTATTGTCTGGGGTGCTTTGATGCTGATCCCTACTAGACTAGGTTGAAGGAAGGAAGTAAGCCCCCCTCACATTAACAAAGGCAGGGATACCACGGTATAACAAAAAACAGTTGAAATATATTTCGCGCCTTCCATGCCTGCAGAAAACTTCACTTTGTCCCCAGAAATGAAAACCAAATAAAAAGGCGAAAAAGTTACTTGGGTCGATGTTGTGCTTTATCTAAACAGATCTATACATGTATTTTGCTCATTTGGTAATTTAGTTTATGTTCATACAAATTACCACGCACATTTTACAGTTTTAGCAGACTAGAATCTGATGTATCAAGCATTTTTACATCATTCGCTCTACATTTTTATGTCTCCTTCAACATAGAATTAACACTTTAATCTAGAACAGATGCGAGCTCTTCCTTATTTTTATTTAATAATATCGTCAGTTTTCCAAAATGTAATTTGACACAATTTGTTTTGTGCACAAGAAAAGGCGGAAGTTGCTCTTTTAACAGTTTGTAGTTTGTATCGGCACGGCAAGATTAGAGAAGCAAAATACAGCTTTTACAGGCCCGGTAGCTAATCTGGAGTCGATAATAGGCTTTAGGTCTAATGTAGATTCCTATTCTCTTGCCTTGGATCTATCTAAAGACACTGCGATTTCTAATGAACAAAATCTAAATCATAAAAATATTGTTTTGTCTATAAAGCTGTTTTTGAGCTTGATAACAATTATCTGGAATTTTGAGCTGCCTGGAACCACTTAATTTAAAGTTCAAGAATCTTGGAGCGTGCTGTTTCTTCGAAAGGGAGGAGCAGAGATCTTATCTAGATTCTAGATATCTAGATCTGAACTAAGACATATTGAACCGCCATCAAGGTAACATTTTTAATGATATTTTTCATATTAATGCCTTACAACCTTTTACTTCATTCATTTTGAAAAGCAATTTTAAGGGCTGCAAGGATTTGTGGTAAATAATCTAGAAAGTAGGCTTGTAAACATTCATTTTGTATAAGCGGTAGACTTTTACTGGTTTTGTGCCTGACGGCCAGACTGGACCGGTTTTCGATGCCAAACTATAAACCCTGGTGGAACAGTAAGCACACATAATAGGCCTAATAAATAGTTATTCACATACACTAAAACTGGTTGTTCCAGGTCAGATAGTTAAATGAACATGCCACCTGTCTGGTGAATAAAGAGATAGGCCTACTATTCTGCACTCTTCCTTTTAATTTCCTTTCAAGCTGCAAAGTGAAGAATTATAATTATTCATGTATCTAATTTCAAAGCATTGTCTGAACTGACTTTCATTTTATTTATAAATTGTATTGTCCATTCATTTTGAAATAATAATATAAATTTTTACAGTCTGCATCACCAACAAGTATTAATTTTAATTCCACTTTGTAATCAAATGAATGAATTTTATTTAAAAGGCTTGCAAGGGAATTGTACTTGTAGAGTAAAATTATTTCAACTTTTCAAGCTAATATATTGGACCTACCATCTAACTTGTAAACAGAGTTTCAACCAAAATGAGCTTCCAGTTCGTTTGCAAACTGCATAGAGAAATTCAACATATTTGAGGGGTTAAAGTGTAGCACAGATAGTGAAAAATACTTATACAATAGATTTATCATAATCATTACCAGTATTTTTTTATGATGTAGCCCTTATTCAAGTCATTGTCTGCACTAGGTAAAAATTAATAATTATAATGCCTTGGAGCACTGTTTGCATTGCTCACCATAGAGTGAACTGATCAAAAGGAGGTCTTTACCAGATGACATTCAGAGTAGACTCTTGTTCAAGCCTCTTTTTGTATTCAAAATTCAAGTGTGAAAAAATATGAGAAAGTCAAAGAAAAGGATCTTTGTCAGCTTTTTTTTTTTTCGAGCTGCTACTTATGTTTTTCTGTTCATGCTGCCTTTATTTAGAACTGTCTTGTACTCAAAATTTGTTAAGATAAGTAAAGTTTGTAGTTTTTTTTTTTCAAGTCCAGATGTCAAGTTGGAGTTGCGATACTTAGGAAGTTATTTCTTCAAACTGGAATTATTAGCATAGTTTGTAGGCATCCAAAAGGCCTCTCTGCTAATAAAGTAATAAAGCTCTGTTTAGCTCAGAATACAATATCAGAATCAATTGATTTTGGCAATATATTCATATTGAAATTGGAGGGGGTCTGTGAAGGATCCAAGGTAAAAAAGTTCAGGGCGTGCATAATTTTTAAAAAATATCTGCACTTTTATTCTTTCCAACTTCAAGTTAAGTGATATTCAACTTATATAACTTGCAATGCTGAAAAGATTTCTCCATTATTTAGAGAGGTTATCATCTGTAAAAGAATGCAGATTAACCCAAATTGGCTTAGAAAATCTAATTTTATAGATTTTGAACTGGTATAAACTAGTCCTTAAAATTATTATTACAGGTCCTGATCAAAGGAGGGAGGAAGATGAACAATAAATAGAAAAGAAGTGGACAAACCTTTGTAGTTATAGACCTCCGAAAACTGCCTTGATCCTGAATCAAGGGAAAGAAATTTTAATTAAAGACTAAAATTTAATTGAGTGCTATGGGAAAAAAATGTTAAGCTATAGATTCTTTTGTATGTATACTCCATTTTACTAAATTACTGTTGTAAAATGGTGCATTTCTAACAGAATGCCTAGGGCAAAGAAAAGGACACCAAGAAAATCTTCTACCTCTAAAGAGGTTTCTGAAGATGCAGTTGAAGAATCGACTACATGTCAGGAATCTGAGGAAATTGTGGATCAAGAAAGCTTGAAAACTGAAGACACAGAGGAGAAAAATGTTGAAATTGGCACAAATGATTCTTCAGAAAAGCAGGGTGGATCACAAGAAAATGAGGAGGAAATGACAGCAATGGGGGAAGAGACTGACTTGGCGAGTTCAGAGCAACAAGAGCATGATGACGAGGGAATGGATGAGTTGGAAGAACATTCACCTAAAGTAGAGGCTGAAAAAACAGTTGAGGAAGAGGAGATGGGCAAATCCAGGGAAGAAGATTTGGCCGATTCATCAGAGAAAGAAGCCGGCATTGAAGACATGCCAGTTACCCCTTACTTGCCACACACCATTCCTGAGGTTGTGGATAATAAATTGAAAGGTGATAATTTGAATTACTTAGTGTCCCTTAGATTAGTTTCCAACATGTTATTAGTACTTTAATGACTTACACCGCCTTCTTTGGAGCTTTATTACAGAATTTATTGTATTTATTTTATGCATTTTAAGTGCAATTGGCTTATTGGGATAGAAGATGCTAATTTGTGCATTGGCACTCAAAGTGGAACAATTTTGCCTTCACTTGTTATAATTGAGAGTGAATAGTATATATATATATAGCTTTTTTTTTCTTTTTTTTTTTGTAAACTTCATATCTCTACCATACAGGCGAAATGGAGATGGTTACTTCTCAGGTAGTTTGAAGGGGACATTTGAGCTCAATCTTAGGAACTTATCTTCTGTGCATTTTTTTGTTTGTTAAGAAGTAGAATTGAGAAAGATAAGAAGGTGAATATGCTTGCAATGTGACTAAATCTTGTTGATTTATAAGGGCTTTGGTTCAGATAGAATGAAAGCTTCCTGAACATAATCTTGCACTTTTAATGATATATATTATTCACAAATAGACTTTTCTTTCATCTTTTGTACATAGGTGACCCTTCACTTCATTTATTATGCATTAGTGTCTTTGAAAATTTTGTTACTTGTCCTTTAAAGTCACTATCTCCCTTTGCTGGGAAATGCATCAAGGGTCTTCTCAGCATGGTTGTCATTTCAATGTATATCTGCTCTGCTTCTCTCTCTCTGTCTGCATTGCTTCCATTTCTTGATCTTCAGAAGCTTTGGCTTGACCAAAGGTTGAATGTGAACTTTCATCTCCTCCCTCGACACCTCTTATCTCACTCGCTGGTCAGCCTGTGTTAGAATTGCCTCTCCATGTTTATACTCCTCCCTCTGATCTATCTTTGTGATACATGAGCTTCAAAAGAATAGGAAAAGTTTGAAGTTATAATAAGGAATGGTCTAAAACTAACTCAGTGGTTACAGACTTTATTCCCAAATCATAATCTCTCTTCGTGATATTTGCCCCCGACTGCAATTGTCGATGACATTCAATACTAAGTATTCACCTTTTTAAGAATGAATATTTTCCCTTGACCAGTCAGTTGTTACAGAGTTAAATAACTTAATTGAATTTTGAGTTTTGTAGAAAGGTTATTTAATTTAAGAGTAACTGTTAATGGGCTTAAATAAGAGATAATTTGACAATAAGAAAGGTCCACAGCTTCTTTGAGATACTAAAAAATTGTGTTCCCAAATTTTGAGTTAAGGATACACTCTATTGAAAAAAGTAAGCATGACTTTCGGATTGACTTGTATGGTTTCTGATTTTTTTTGTCTTTAATTATATCAGATGTTTTCTGTATTCGAGACCATTTTTGTTAAAAGTTTTGATTGACAGTTTGTATGCTAACCATCTTCAATTAACATACTTTATAGCATGTCACTGCTGATACAATCATGTAGCAAACTGTAGCATAAAGATATAAACTCAATATGTTAAAGACAAGTTAAATGTCTCACCCTACAGACTAATATATTCTTTTCCTGTCTTGCAATACATAACAATCTTTTTTTTTATTGTAGCAAACAATATGACAATATGATGCAACTGTTTTTATCAATTTTTAAAACAGAAAAGTGGGAATGGCATATGCGAATCTATCCCATTGATCACAGTGACATCAGGAGATGTGTTCTGGATTCAGTGTCAAAAATAGCTCAAGAGACCTGGTACTATATTGACAAGAATAACTTTGGAATGGGGTATGTATTGCACTTTTGTGGAGTAGAACAGTGTCTGTACTTATTTTACATAAGGGGAAAACTTTGAATTTATAGCCTTTCTTTGGAGACAGACTTATCCTTAGAAGGAAACTGTACAATGTGTTTTCTGTCTGAACCAAACCAAATATTTTATCAAATTCTAAGTTATGTGTCAGGGTAGCTTTTTCATTTCAATTTGTAGTTCCTTTTTTTTTTTTTCCTTTTCTCTCATTTCATTTTCATAAAGCTTTAGAAAAGAAGTATGGGAAAGTCTTTTTATTTGCATGTCTGAGCCTAATTATGATAAGAGTTAAAGACTAGCATCTGAAAGTGAAATTTCTTCAGGACATCAAATAAGGCTTAGTTTCATTCAAAATTTCTGTACATCTGACCTCTGATTCATTAAGCTGGTGTGAAGCAATGTAATTTTCATAGATTAAGGTGTTGATTTTCTTTGATAGACAACCTTTACTCTAACTCTTAACCCCTTGAATGTTATGTCTTTGATATGACCTTAATTTGGGAAATAATTTCCTTTCTGATAACGCAAATAAATACATTAGTTTACATTGCTACTCAATGCCTCTTAAAAAAGGCCACTTTCAGAGAATGCATAAAAATTATTTTTTAAGTCTTCGCAAAAAAGATAAGCCATATTCCATGATAATTGATAGTTGTGTTCTGTTGGGGAAATTTCTAAGTTCTATGTTTATTATGAAAAGAGTAGATGAGGTCTACTAAACATTCCTTAATTTGAGAAACATTTCTTTTCTGATAATGCAAATGCATGTAGATACATTATCTTATATAGCTGCACAAGGTGACAATACACCTTAAGATTGGCAATTTGATGAAAATGCAAACGGTTTATTTTTTTCAGGATTTGGGGGAAAAGATAAGCCATGTTCAGTGATTATGGTGTTCTACAATTGAAATGTCTAAATTTTATCTCTGCAAACAAATTATCATTAGAAAGATCAGGTGATGTCTCTTAAATTTCCGATTTTTCCAAGTAGACCTCTGCTTTGGATAAAAAATGTTGCAGCAATAAGCTTGATAAAAAATGAAGAGTATGGCAGAGGTACTTGTGTGCAGGTCTTTTTGTTGTCAGATCATATCCAAGTCTTCACTGTTAAATATCATCCAATTTAGATGAAGGCATCACAATTTGCATAGAAAAGGGATGTATAACAGAATTTGTACATATATATTTTATCTTTCCTACTACAGGTCTTATGATCTTTGCATGAGAAGTTTCACTGACACAGCAATGGTGATGCTGAAGACCTTACGGGCTCCCATGCTGTATCGCTATGTCACTGTAGAAGTCTCCAAGAGAGGCAAAAATGCAGCTGAGGTGGAGAAAATCAAGCAAAATCCTCCCGTTCCGCTTGATGGATCAAGCCAGCAGGGCGCTGAAGATTCAGAGGATCTTATCGAGGAGGCTATTGAAAAGCTGCCATATACTGAAATACTTGAATCAGGTAAATTTTTTCTCCTCTTCACTGTCACCTGGGTATTTATACTTACCAACAGTGATAACAGCTAGTTTTCTACAAGTACAACCACCCGATATCTTTTCTCTGTTATCATTTTTCCAGGGTTGCCATCACACCTGTTGATAGCCCTTAATATTTCACTTCCCTAGAAGTTTTTTTTCCCCGAACTCGTGTATCACAAAGTATGATTTTCATATTATTTTTAATATAGTTTGCCACAAATTTGTCTCCGGATAAAAGCACGCTTTGGTTAAATACACGCTGAAGTGGTCGGACCGATTTTTTACTATGTAATCGCTATACTTTAAACGCACGCTTTGAAATTATTAAATCGCATTGCTTACTGTACCCGATAGTAAAGTGGACAAAATATCCACGCTATTACCGCACATGGCAGGGTGGAAACGGTGCTAGCATGCTTACACACATCATACCTCTACACGAAAGGGAAGGGGTGGAGGACAAAGGCTGTACATCAGTATTGTCGTATAGATCTAAACACACAGTGCCCTCTACCTGGGCCATGGGATCGGCCGCAAGCTTGGAAGGGTAGGGAGGGGAGGGTTGGAGTGGAGCACAAGCAAGGTTATGCAATTTTCGCTGCTTTGTGTCTGCCTGGTCAGATCTATCCATTACAGCTAGTGTCCTCTCCCCTCCTCCCTCGCTTTTTGCATTGCACGGTTGTCTGAGGTTCGCGCATGGTGTATCACTGTCAGGCATCATCTGTGTAAAACAAATCTAGTCATAGTCAAGATTGGTCATTCACTCATTGCGATTTCATCCGTCAGTAGCGTTGTGCAGTCTTCACTCTCAGAGTCTAGTCTCTTTTTTTCATCGACATACTCGATACGATACATAATGTCACAATTAACGTTGGAAACAAACTTTAGGTTCTAGACATTTGTTCATGAAACTTCAATTGTCAATGTTGTTCCCTCTTACGAATTTCTTTATTTCAACGTTGTTTAATAAAACCAAAGAATTAAAAAAAAAAAAACAAAGAACAAAAAATAAAAATAAAAGAACCCAAAACGTAGCTGAACTCAAAGATTTAATAACCTCCCTTTCGCGCCAAATGTTATCGGGAGACTGCTGTTTATATATATATATATACAATGTGTGTATGTATTTCTTCTCTAAATTCAGTGAAAAAAAAAGGTTATATTGATAGCACCAAAATATTTAGGATGATTGTATTTCTGTATATGAGAAGGATGAAATTTGCAATTAAGAACAAAAACTAATTTCTGGTCTTAAGTTTGATTTCCACAGTCTTTTTACTTCATTTGAAATGAAAGCAGTTATGTAAAAGGCTAGGGACCAAAAGGCCTTAATTTTCAGGAAGCAAATCTGTTTCTTGAACAAGAGACTTGAAGAAGACTTAAGAAGTAGGGAATGTATTTGATATCTGTGGTTGATAATTTCAGTGCAGATCTAACTTGACACAATCTGATTGGTGAATATTTAAATATACGGTGCTCTTAATTTATGTTGAAATTGAATGGCTTTGTAAATGGTCATAAAAAAGACAAATTTTTTTCTCTCTCTTATCAAATCGGCATCGCTTATATTCTATAACTTGATTTATTTCTAGGGTTTTGCATATGGGTTTGTTAAATCTCTCTTGCAAAATCTCATCATGGGGTAAAAGATTGAAGCCTCATCTTTTCATTTCCACCATATCTGTTAAGGGCTTATTTGGTATTAAGAAAAGGTCTTAAATCATTTTGTGAATGGGCATTTTCAAACAAACCAAATAAAGGAAATGAAAACAAAGACATGTAGAGAAATATTCCAATTAACGATGAAACATTTATGTCTTTTGAATGCAAGTGTCTTCTTTCAGTTTTCATCAACAACTTGCTTTAGAGCATATTGAGCCCCATCCCTAAAGTGTTCCTTTACTGCCTGAAATGATAGTGAATTGACTAAAATATTTGAGAAAATAAATCATTTTCTACGTTTCATTGGTAAAATAAAATATTGATCTGCCCACTTGTTTGGGGAAGTATAGCTTCACACAAATGGTTCTTTTTAATATTGAATTTTAAAAAATGGCACTCCAATAATAAGAAATGGAGTGCCATGGCATTTTTTTTTTTCACTGATATGTATTTAGTGATAAACCAGTTTTCTTGCATTTTCTAAAAAAAAAAAAAATGAAATAAAAAAAGACAAAACTCGTAACTAATAAATTGATTCCTGAATATTTTTTCTTCTGATGAAAAGTAAAAGTTAAAAAGGTAATTAAAATGGCACATTTCTAGGGCAGGTCTTTTTTTTTTATTTCATTGCTTTAAATTCTTTGAAATTCAGCATATCAGAGCGTTTTGAGAATTGGGCCCATTTTTTTTTTAATCAGAGATGCCACTTTTCTGGCAATTTTAAAATTTCTGGCAGTCAGGCAATTCCTAAATTGCCGGTAAAGTGGAAAAATGTGGATATGAGAAAAAATCATGATCTCGCTATTAAATAGAATGAAGACGATCTTACTCAGATTGGTGTAGAAGAATAACTTCCCTGACAATTCCATTGAAGCATGAGCAAACAAAGTACATGTAGATTTAATAAACATCCAGCATAGGTCTATTTTCAAGCATGTGCAAACACAACAGAATTAGAAAACATCCGGCATACCTTCCAGGAGTAAAAGTCAATGAAGTGATTGATTGGAATTGAATATGCGTGTGGAGGTGTGTTTGTGTGTGTGTGTGTGGGGGGGGGGGGAGGGAGAGAGAGGAGGGAGTTCCGGCAAAATTTTCAGGCTTGGGTGGCATCTCTGTTTTTATTAACTTGACAGTATTAGGTTAAAGCTCCATATGCAAACTTTTTTATTATTGATTTAATTATTTTTTATAAATTTGAAGAAGCAACTCATTGAAATTTGTAAATCTTTTGCCCTTTTTCTTTTTCCAGCTACTCTTCATCTGGACTATTGTCACACCATCCAGTGTGACAAGATAAAAGGTATGTTCATGCAGAAATGCCATTGTTTTCGAGGTTTTGAGTTTTCCTCGGACCAGTATTACGTATCTGCTTTGTCTAAAGAATTGGAGAGATTGGGCACTGAGGGACCAGTGAAATGCCAATGAATTGGTATTAAAATTTCCAGATATAATAATAAGTTCAGTCCAAACACATGGAAAAAAAGAATATCAAATGAAAGCCTTAGGGGCTTTCACCGGTTGTAAATTGGGACAACACTGTAAGGAAATTATACTTAATGCATTTTGGAGCTGTCAGTTTCTAAATTTCAAATGTTGATGCAGTGGAGTGCATCTGCGTATCTACTGAACTGATTTAATTTCTATTGTATGGCAGTCATTGCCCGTTGAGGGCTGATGAGTCCCTGCTTTCATTCACTTCATTATAATTTTGTTTCTGATCACAGAAGAAAACACTACCAACGTCTCACATTTAATTTCAGGCAAGGAGAAGAAACGCTCTCTGTTTGTGAAATATTTACCAGAGTGCACATCAAAAGAGCTGCTCAAAGTGCTCTTTCCAGTTGCCATTAATTTGGACATCATATCGACCGCGGCAGGTCGAAGGTGAGTAATGGGCGGCAGTGTCAGGGCGCAGTGAGTCGGTGAGAGATCCGCCCTGCTGCCCTGAGCGAAACTGGCCAATCCCGTGGAAATCTCACCTTGAACTACAGACCTTCAGTGCCACAGACTAAGGCACTGAAATATTTACTGTGGGTATATCTATTTGCACTTTGTTAACAACAGCTTGCTATTTTAACATTGAACCACACCAGTTATTTAAGAGGTGTTCAATTACTATTGTTTCAAAACTATTATTTTTGTTTGTTTGTTTTGCTGTTATTTTTTCCAATGACCTCTTTTTTTTCTCATATGGTGAACAAAACAGCATCAAAGTGTGACAGCTGCTCCATACGAACATGTTCACCATGAAGTAACTTGATATAGCTTCAGAAATTCCATTTCTCTACCATGTTTTCACAGAATTCAGCCAGTAATCGGCTGAGCCTAGGACAAAGCACCCAGGTGCTGAAGTGCCTCAAATAATCTACCTTTATTAGAATTAATCACATTGTATGCACATTTCCTGGTTTCTAGGGTTGGTGATTTAGATGTTGCAAGCGATGAAAATCTGCGTGGTGTAATTCAAGCCTATGTCACAGTATACATCAATGGGTGCAAGAATATAAGTTTTGGCTGGAAGAAAGGTAAGAGAGAACAACCCCTCTGAGGCAAAAATATTTTAGGCATTGGCGTGCTTTAAACTATATACAAAAGTAATCTGGATGTTAAAATTTAAGATTTCAATCTTTAAAAGAGCTTAGATTTTGTCAGTTGTGAGGACACATTCACATTTTACATTTATAAGCTTCTTTTGCGTTCACATTGGAACTTCATCGTAATTTGAGTTAAATCTTTCCATACTCGTAAGTGGACATCTTGAGTTTTTTATCTTTTCTTACCATATGAAAATGTTTTACCCTTCAAGAAAGAGAAAAAATGGTCTCTTTCAAATTTTTGTGCACAAAGATATTATATTCCAAAAGGATAATATATATATTATATCGGTACATTTTATCTGTGGTGGGCTTTAGCTCAGTGTAAGATTAAAGTCTGTGTGCTTTATGATATTGATTTTTAGAGAACTTCAATCTCTATCTTTATTTCTTTCCTTTTTTTTTTTTTTTTTTGTTATTTTGCTGCAAAACAGAAGACTTAGATGATGAAGTGACAAACCCAGTTCCAGATAAGGAATCCCCTTGGGAACTGTTGCCTCGTGATAATGAAATTTCCTATGAGGCTGTCCCTCAGATAGAAAAGGATAGCATTGTTCAGTACCGCAAAAGGAAACGTGAGATGGATATTCAACACCGGCGATCAGCAGAATTACAGAGACGGAACCGAGGGGAGAGGAGAAGAGAATCACGTTGGGATAGCAATACAGGAGCTGCTGCCCCTCATCCAGCAGATATTGTTCAGCTTCAAAGGGCCATGAATGCCAAGATCCAGAACCAACTAGCACTGCTCCATGCTGTTGGTGATAGGCCTCCTCGTCCTCCCCGAGGCCCTCCAGGCCCCTCAGGTCCCCCAGGCCCCCCAGGAATGATGGGAGGTCCGCCAGACATGCCCATGGGGCCTGTAGATGCAGCTGGAATGAGGGACAGGAAGCGTGACAGATTTGAAAGAGACCGCATGGACATGGAAATGGCAGGCAGACGGAGGGACTTTCCACCCTTTGGTCCTGGAAGGATGGGACCACCAGAGCGAGAAATGAGAGGGCGTCCAGACTTTCCACCTCGAGACAGAGATAGAATGTTTGAAGGAGGCAGGGGGAGAATGCCTATGGGTATGTATGGTGGTCGCGGGGGTCATTTTGACAGAGGAGACTCTGATAGAGGTCGTGCATTTGGAGGCCGATTTGGTGGTGGAGATGGTCGAGGACGTGGATTTGATTTTCATCCAAGAGGACCACCGCATTTTGAAAATGCTGGTCGTGGCAGAGGTGGATTTGAATCTAGAGGTGGTGGTAGGAGAGGAGAATCCTTTGGTCAAGGAGGAATGGGAAGAGGTGGTCCTCCTGATGGAATTAGAGATGAAGGCAACAAGATCAGTAGAGGCCATGCCCCATTCAAAGAAGGCAGTGCTCTAGAGCGGGTCCAGAATAGGGACCAAAGATCTGCTGGCAGAGGAGGAGGCAGAATCAAGCCAGTGACTCATGGTTTCCCACCTAATATGGAGAAGCCAAGTGAAGGCCACAGGACTCTGACCCAAGTCACAATATCTGGTGACAACCAAGGGGGCAACAGAAGTTCTGGGCAGGGAGGTGTTTCAAAACATAGTGGTTTTGGCAATCGAAATATGAACCAGGGTAGAGGAAATGATCATAGTCATCAAAGGAGTCACTCTGGAGATACAAGGTCCTTTCAAGGTCAAAATAAGAGTTTTGGCCCTCAGAATCAAAGAAATTTTGGAATGTCCCAGAATCAGCAAACTAATTTTGGTTCTCAAAATAGACAGAACCAGAGCAGCTTTGGATCATCCCAGAACAGACAAGGAAATTTTGGGTCTCATAACAACCAGAATCGGAGCTTTGGCAATTCACAGATGCAGAACAACTCGGGATCATCCCAGAACTCACAAAGAAATTTTGGAGGATCTCATAATCAACAGAATAGTTATGGATCATCTGGATATCAACAGTCTGGGTTTGGTTCAACAGGAAATCAACAAGGCAATTATGGTGCCATAGGAAGTCAGTCCACAAGCTATCCCTCTTCTAATAACCAGCAAAATAGTTACAGCTCCTCTACCAGCCAGCAAAATAGTTTTGGTTCCTCAGTGAATCAGCAGTCATTTGGTTCCTCTCAAAATCAGCAGTCTTTTAGTGCCTCACAAAATCAACAGTCTTTTGGTTCTCAGAATCAGCAGGCATCTTATGGGTCTAGCCAACAGAGTGGCTATGGTAATCAGCAAAGCAATTATGGCATGGCTCAAAATGCTTCAGCTCAACAATCAGGTTACGGCAACATACAGTCCCAGTCATATGGCAGCCAACAGAATTATGGAACCCAGCAGCAGTCTCAAGGCTCCTACGGAAGTTACAACACTCAGCAGCAGCAGCAAGGTTACAGCACAATGCAGCAGCAGAATTACAATACTTCTCAGAGCTATGATACACAGCAACAGGCCTTTGGGGGACAGGGTTATGGCACACAGCAGCAGCAACAAATGGGCTACTCAACCACTGGGACCTACGACTGGAACCAGCAGACCTCTACCACAGGCTCGGGGGCTACCAACAGTGCCACTAGCAACTACTCTCAGAGCTCCTATGGCAATAGCCAGCAGACCCAGCAACAGGACTACAGTGCTTACTCTACGGCCTACCCTGGCTATGGAGGGGCTGCACTTCCAAGCGCTGCCAGTGGCTACGGTGCAGACTCTGCCTTTGCCAATCAAGGGCTATACAGTGCTTCCCAAGGAAGCCAGTCAGTCAGCGAGTGAGTAGTTTCTTCAAGTCCTGCCACACATTCCTTTTTTAATTGTTTATTGTATAAGGATACAAATTTTTTTAGTCAGGTTTTAAATTTTTTCAAGTTCAAATTGTATGGGGAAGCATCTTAGTTAATAAGACTCACAAACAGAAATTGCAAAGAAAGATTTAAGAAGTTTAAGATAATAAACAGGAAGTCTCAATGAGTGATAGACTTTCAGGTAATCAGGCTTTTTTTAATTTTGTGGATGACATAAGACAACTTTACTGTCTTTGACCTAAAACCCTGCACCATCCACTGATCTTATATTTTTTTTTCTCAAAATCAAAATCTACTTTTGTGGAGGAAAAATAAAGTTTCTTGATCTAGCTTAAGTTTGAAAGAGTTTCTATGGATCAGTGGTAACTGATATTTTTTTAAACTTTGGGGCCATGAGATATAAAAACATGACCTAAAAATGCTTTAATAAAAAGAAAATATACATCTGACTTTGTTGGGTCAAAAAAAAGGAAAACCTAAAAAAAATACTTGATGTGTTGGACATAGATATAAGATACAAATCAAAATTATGGACAAGAATTTAATGATCAGTTATATTTGTTTCCCTTTTCTAGAAACAATAAAAAGGTTTTTCATGGAGTAGTATCAAGATGATATATCCACTTTATCCTGGTTTATTTCCCAGCCCCTACGGAAGTTACAGTGCTGCTGATGGTTATGGTACAAGTAACCAACAATCTGGATTGGGAGCCTACAACTATGCCCAGTACCAGGGCAGTACTTGATTTGCTGATTGTTGAGCAAGTTAGCGCTGTGTAAGTGTTTTTGTTTGTTTTTTTAATTGGCTGGTTTTGTTAGATTAACTTAAAAAATGTTGAAATGAGCCAAAAAAAAAAAAAAAAAAACCAACAAAACTGTCTGTTTCTCTTATCTGAGGGAGATATAAGAAAAAAAGTTTTGCAATTTTTTTAATGTGGTAGAACCCTCAAAATATGTAATTTTTTTATGGTAAAATTTTCTCTCTGGATTACTGATTTCATCAAAATTTTAGGATTCATCTAATTTTTTCTTCAAGTCTTGCCTCACATTCACAAATTGCTTTTTTTTATAAGGATACGGATATTTTTAATCAGGTTTTTAATTTTTTCTAGTTCAAATTATCTCAGGAAGCATCTTAGTAAATAAGTTTTATGATAAATCTCACTGGGGTGTAGATATTGAGCTTATAGTAAAAATAAACACAAAAGAATGCATTGCAGACAATTTAGATTTTTAATGTTATGCACAAATACCAATGTTGAAACATTCCCATCTCAAATTTATCAAAACAATTTTTTTTAATGAAACACTTTTCAGGCCAATGCGCTGCATATTGTTTTAGGTGAAAAAGAATAACTTTGATAAATGGCAGTCAGACCATTCGCAGTTTTTTGTAAAATGCACAAACTGAAACAAAGTTAGTAAAGGATGACCAAGATTTATTGCGTTTAAATATCATTGTGCCTTAAGGTTTTTTGACTTAGCAGTTGAAGCCTGAAATCATGGCAACAGTAGGTACAATGTTATATATTATGTTATTATGAAATGGTTTTATTGCTGCACTAAATTGCATTTTGGAAGTTAAGAGGAAAAAATTTGCGTTGATTCAAAACCTCACTCTCTCCAGCAGTCAGATATTTGAGTGAACTATAAATTATGTTCATTGCTGTGAATCCAGTTTTCCACTGTTCTTTATTGTTTGCATGTCACACTCTTTTTCAGTGTAACAACCATGATGGTGTTCGGACTAAATACAAGCTTTGAAGAGGAAATTATGCTGTTTTGAATTAAAGAAATACTTCTGACCAGAAAAAGGAGTAGGTGTTGATGGCAAAAGCTATTTTAAACATTTTAAGAGTAGTTACTGAAGCAAGTAGTAGAGACAGTCATCGTAATTTCTCACTGGACCATGTTGCCTATGTCGCAAATTTGTCCCTCTGTATATTCAGTTCAACTGTTGATTGGATGCAACCAGAGTTGCTCATTTTTTTCACACTGGAGACCTGTCAATTACCCAGATTTAAAGAAAAAAATGTTCAGCATTTGTTTGATATTCTCAGTAAACATCAATACATTTTTGCAAATTTTATTTTTCTTTTCTTTCTGTACAAGGAGCGAAGTTAAGAAATTGAATACAACAATTTAATATTTATTTAAAATGCAGAAGTGCTGTTAGGGTTGCTTTTTGTTTTTTAAAGTTAGTAATGAGAATGAGCTGTGCAGTAATAGATTTAAGATCAAGATGATGAGCAGCTTTTTTTCCCAAATCTGGTAGAATATGTTTTTCATTTTTATTTCTATTTGAAAAAAAAAAAGCAGGTCTGCGTTATGTCCGTCAATGCAAATTTCCTATATTTTTTGTCCATTCTTCCATAGCTACAAGCGGTATATACAACTATTTTAAGACAGGTCCACTGAGAAGAAAAATTAACTGTAAAATATGTTTCATCATCCCAACTTCCAATATTTGACTCATTTTAGCTGAATGTAAGGCATTTTGCCAATATTCAGATGAAATGAACATATTAAATACCTTGGTTTATTTAGTCCTGATTTACTAGTACATTTTTATCTTTGATAGCATAATTTGAAGGGATGTCGGAGAGCAAGGGCTTTATTTGTAGGGAAATCAGTTATATATTTCTTAGTTCTTAATGAGAGGAGCTTTGAAATTTTATTTGAACTTTTTAGCAAAGATCAAGCATTCATGTAAATTTATCTTTTTGGCGTAATTCAAAGTTTTGTGTTTCTGATTGGAATCTTGACCAGCTATTGCTTTTGTTTTTCACCTTTGAAACATCTGTTGTGCGGGGAAAGAAGAATTAAGATGCTAGGCACACAACAGGCTTTTCATTGTGATATATTATTTAATTAAGTTTTTTAGCTTTTTAAAATTGTAAAGGAGAGGATTGCAATTCATTTTCAATAAACCATTTATTTCTTTTATCAACCATGTACTCATTTTGGGCAATTTTTAATGTTTTTTTCCTCTACCTAATATATTTTTATTGTCCTTTTCACTCATCAGTAAATACCGTTTCATCATGCTTCTTATTACTGTTGTAGCTAAATATCATATTTTTCCAATTCCTTTGGCCTGATTAACTTGTCTAATCAAATAGCTAAGAGTTAAGGATTATGTGAGGCAAACTGTGAGAATTACTCTTGCTCCTGCAGCCAAAGCATGTGAGAATTACTCTTGCTCCTGCAGCCAAAGCATGTGAGAATTACTCTTGCTCCTGTAGCCAAAGCATGTGAGAATTACTCTTGCTCCTGTAGCCAAAGCATGTGAGAATTACTCTTGCTCTTGCAGCCAAAGCGATGTACGCCAGAGCTTGAAACTAAGTCCTGCGATCATGTGTTTGTTCATTGCAGTATCTTACTTTTGCAGTGTATGATATCAAAATGCTAGAGTATCTGTTGTCCCCTGATCTGGTAAACAAAGATTTAAGTGTTCTTGTAGCGTTTGTGAAGATATAATATATATGTCTTAGGGATTTTGTAAGAGTTAATTGTTGTAAGACCCCAAGTTAAGTCATGGGATCTGTTCTTGTTGAGGCTTAAGGTAGTAAAAAACTTGTATCTTCTGTTTTGAAATAAATTGTATTTCAGTTAACCTTTTACATGAGAGAAAAAATATCCAGGTTCATTCCCTTCCTTTTTTTTTTTTTTGTCACAGATTTATTTTGAATTATAAGCTCATGTCAGTTATAATGTTAAAAACACTGGTCAACTGGTCTATCTAGTAGTTCTACAAGCATAATCTTTCTCCTCAATTTAAGAGTTGCAATTATTTGTGTAAAAGTATAAAACTAAAAAGTTTATATATTTAAAAAAAGATAAGATTTTAATTGCAAGTTTTAGACCTTTAGTTTTTTTATTGTGATGATAATGAGAACAAAAATTAAAATTCTTTTCATGATGGATCATATTTTTTTGACAGAAATAAAAAAAGTGGCAGCTGTTTTCTTCATGTTGATAAAAATTGAAGGATAAAAAGAATCAAACTTGGATTTTCAACACCATTTGTGGGATAATTTTTTTTAAATACAGTTCATGTGTTGTATTGTTTTTCTGTAAATAAATAAACAGATTTCCAAGAGTTTTCTTTAATTTTTTTTCTCGGATTTCTTTTGATCATGACAGTGTTTTATGTGTTTGGACTGAAGTTTCTGTTTTCTGCAAACTTCATATACAGACTGATACTTATTATTTCATATATCAAGGGACTAACAACAATGTGAATAAATAGATCTAAAAGCCAGCTTATCCATTTGTACAATACAGAGATACCGTCTATCCAACAAAAGTGGAGGCCATTATAGGATCACTAGATCTTGATGACGACTAAGTTTGGAATCTTTTTACTGGATAAAAACTGATTATTGCTCATCCTTTTGTGTTAATCATCAAATCATAGACAGTACATGCGCAAGTTACTTGAAAGTATTAAGCAACTGGACCTAACTAGTGCCTATCCCTGCTCTGCTCTTTGATCAGGCCTCACTTTTCAGTTGCCAATTAGGCATACTTAATTACAAACGAAATAATCAAAATGATACCTGTACCTAAATACGTGCTTTCAGAATGCATGTCACTGCCAATCTGCAGTAGCACATGTTGTAGTACTACACATACTAAGCTAATGATGTATCTCTTGGTTTCTCACATCAGGCTGCACATAGAAAAGTCTGTGCAGGGAATAAAACCCTTAAAAACGTTTGCATAGAAATGCCTTGTCAAAAAGGTTTGATAGCTTGTTTGAAGCTGGGGTAGGCATTTGTGCAAATGAGTGATGAGCTGAACAGCAATTTAGTTTGAGAAAGAATACTTGATGAAGCTAAAAAATTATGAAAGAATACTTGATAAAGCTAAAAAATTATCTTTAATTAAGAGAGCACACTGTAATTAAGGACATTAATTAAGCTACAGTATTTGATTTCATTAATAAATCTATCAGTTCAATTCACTTTTTTTTGTAATTTATATCAGAGGCTAAGTTCAACACATAGGTGTTCCAATACTTTGTAGGGTTCCCTCTCCTACATCATACCTTAGAAATAGCTTTGAAAATGACGAAGTCTCAAGGTCTAGAAAAATTTGGAACTAAAATATCATCCAGTTCAGTTATTTCAAGGTCTTTGGGATAAAAAAAAGGAAATTCGAATTTCAATTATAAGTATACAAAGAGAAAAGGAAATAAAAAAACAAACATGGTAAACACAATTTTGAACTATCAAATGCCATGATTTGAAAAAAATTTATAAATAAATAAAAGGTAGCTGTTTGCAGGACAATGTAATTGTGTCATTAGTTGCAAACTTTTCTGTTAATGTTGGCTCTGATAGGCAAACTAAAGGGAAACCATGAAAATAACTATCTAGAATGGTACTTTATGTTCAGTTACCAAATGTGCACACTGCTCCCCTCCTCTTGTAGTCTAGAGGCGTCTCATTCTAGAGTCCTTCAAAGCCCACAGTGGCTTCTTGACTAATCCTAATCCTATCTAGCCCTAATGGCTGAAGGCTCTTGCCTGTAAAGTGGATGAGTGGAGTGCCCACACACACACACTCTGAACAGCTCAATGCCTTCTGTAACTAGGAACAATGTTTTTGAGTAGTTTTGACTGCCAAATTGATGAATGAAAGTAAAGGAATCTATTAGACTTAAATCTAACGCTTATTTTTAAATATCAAAGGCATATTGTTTCTAAAATTATTCCACTTAAAATCAATCAAGAGTTTTCTGGATTGGTATTATCATCAAATGTCTTTTGCGCTTTCCTTACCTGAGGGTACCGTCTAGGCTTCATTTCAATTAGGAATTTTGCTGTTCAATTTCTATTAATGATTATTTTAGTTACTTCAATTAAATATTAATTTGGGCCATAGAAGAAAAAAAAAACAAAAAAAAACCATTTGCCTGATGAAAATTTTTCATTTTTTTAATTGTCATATCTTCATTTCTGAGATTTCCACAATATTAATTTTTCTGGGAAGTGCCTTAAATACATATAGATTTACTATTATAATAGAGCTCTGTTTAAACTGTCACAACACATTCAAACGAGACACATTCCAGCGCTTTGATTTTATCTTCTCATCTCTTACTCATTTTCTGCTTGCCACAGTTCTAGAAGCCTCTTTCAGAATGCAAGAGGCACCAATAATAAAAAAATAGAATGTCAGAAGGTAATTTTTCTTTTATTATTTCTCTTTACAAGAATACTGAATAGGATAATTAGACCAAAAAATATTTTTCATTCATTTCATTTAAGTGGCTCGATTTAAACACTTTTTGATTAAAATGGATTAAAATGAGGGATTTTAATTAGGCAAAATGATTTGGATCCTCATATTATAACTGAAATTATTGTTAAATAGAACATGTTCTGAATTTATCATGTGAAACACTTAAACAACTTGTTCAAACCGTTAATCACAGGCTATTAATTTATGTAGGGTACTTTTAAAAATAAACAAGAAAAAAAACAACTTCATTTCTTTGCTTTTATACCATGCAACATCAATCCCGAAGATAGCATACAGTGGATTCGCATACCTTTGGTTTCACAAGGAAAAGATGATGAAACTAAATCAGGGAAATTACTTGCTACTAAATTTAGCCTTGGTTGATGCTTATCTTGGCTCTTGCCATATTGACTAGAGAATTCTCAGCAAATGTGACTACAAATAAGACACACAACTTTCTCTTTCTCTGCATTCAATCATTTTGATTCTTCCTATATATCAGCCTAATCATGTATTACAATTGAGATGGTCCTTGCCAGATCCCCAGTTTCTCAGTTACAGAATGGGATATCACTATTAGAAGACCACACTTGCCATTTAGCTATCTCATTCTCAATGTAAGTGGTGGCTTCAAAGAATATGAAAAAATCACACTTTTGACCAAGCAGAAACACTTCAATACCTGTGTTGCATTTACAGGCAACCTGTTTCTACATGTATAACTTTAAAGAACTACTTGTTGGATCTATTCAACAAATGGTTAACTATCGTGACAATAGAGAAAAGCACATTTAAATCAACAGCAACATTAAACAATTTCTCAAAATACACAAAAATAATTACACTTTTTGTGGGGGAATTTTGTCTAAGAATACATGTATCTGTAATTTAAACTTTCAAATATTTAATCTAATGATAATATTAAAGATATTTTCCCAATTCAGTCATAACAGTCATAGTTTTTATTTATTTACCTCTTAAATGAGGATCTGTTGAAGGTCTATGAAGTGTCAATACAAATAAATGTCATGGGAATCAATGGATATTGCAAAGAATGCGAATTGATTAAAGATAGAATCTGATTCATGTTGTGAGATTAATTCAGTTAAAATAATTTTCTATAAAGTAATAAATCAAAACATTGAAAAAACTACATCCAGATAAATATAAATAATGAACTGACAAATTTTACACTTCTGAAAACGATGAAAGATGGAATTAAAAATACATTTCCCTGAAAAATGAAGTTCATAATATTCAAACTATGATTCAATACCTTTCTTTAGCTTTGTTTTTATAACATTAAAGTTAATAGTGCATTCAACAAAGGTTTTAATAAATGTCTCACAATCAGTCATAACAAGGCTGACATGGGAATTTGTAAAGCAGAAGTTAAAAGTACATGTTGATACATTTCTCTTTCTCTTGATGTTTCAAACCATTTAAAATGTAAAACCCATCTCATAAATTTAAAATATCTTACTTCCACCCTTTAAAAGATAGAAAAATGTATTGCTCTAGATACACTTTCAAATAAAGTTGCAATCTTAAATTTATTTGAATCACCTTTTCATTACTTCACCATAAGGTAAAACATTTTTTTTGACTCACAATTGAGAAAGAGTGCCAATTTCTGATGCCTTTGTATTCATCGTAATAAGTGAGGATAAATCTTGAAAGAGAGAAAATAATAAGCATAATAGCATAGAAGTTATGTCAATTAGCCGTAATAATGTTTGCCCTTTCAAAATTATCGCAAAAATGTGCAAAAGTGTCTTTAACAGTTGCTATATTCTTAAATGATAACAAATATAAGGCAGTTGGAAATCTTGTTAAAAAAAATAGCCTTTGAAACTTAAGTTCTAAAAAATACTTTAAAAAAAGCTATGTATTTGTATTAATATATATTTATATACATATAATATAATATAATTATCCACACAAAAATCACAGCAAATGGACGGTTCACTAACTTTTATGTAAGTTTCACCTCCAATAGCTGCATCTATAGCAGCACCAGCTATAAATAAGTTCGAAAAACAATACCCAAAGTACCACTAAAATATTTCTTCTCATTACCACAATCATAGATTAAAAAATTAATCTACAGGTTGAGAAGTGTCTTTGAACACATTTGTGAGGTATTCAATTCCATAAAAGATGAAAAGAAAATGACAACCACTCTTTCAATTCCTAAAATCAGGGACAGTAATAATTGGAATTACATGCCTAATTAATGAAGCTAGGTTATGGTCTGAAGAAAAGAACTGAACAGCTAAACTCTCCCACGATTCAGCAAATACCAGCATTCTCCCTTATCACTAGTCTGTAGTTTTCCCTAGAAGTGAGAGAGAGAGAGAAGCCCAAGCTATTAGTACCATTCACTGACAGTCAGCAAATGTACCAGGGAGTTGCTGGTAGATGACATATGCTGTCTTTAATAAGCCTGAGAAAAAAAAATGAGCTGGGAGAAGATTCATTTGTTGTTTGATATAGCCAATGCATATCATCGTGATCTAAGGCTGCCTTTTGCAAATCAAACTCACGCCGCCATCAGGCACAATGGAATTTAAAACTTAAGGCTCTTAACTCACAGACAAAGAAGGTCCCTGCACATATCAGGATGGATGCTTTAAATCCACAGTCAACAGCATTCCTTGCTGGGAGGAAGAACTGGGACAAGAGTAAACCCTGCTTCCATGAAGCATTGTTTAATGTCTCCCAAGTTCACCATGTGCTTATTTTCCTATAATGATGCTTATATGATTCTTTTGTTTTGGTCATTATATATTGTTGAGGTAAAGAGCAACTGCTAGAGCTAGTATAATTTTACTCACATTAACTCTGTTATACTTCACACTGTATAACATATAATTAATATTGTTTTGTAAGTCAATTTTACTCTTATCATTCACAAAATGTAATTTATATAGTCATAGTCCTAATCATTTTATCTCATGCTTACACTTTAGGCTTGATAAAATAAATTGCTATTAGAAAAATAGTTCCAAGACTAAAGATAAGTTTTCATGTGTACGTAATGCAATTTGCGTATTGCCCATTTCCATGTGTGCATGTAAATTAATGTTTGCAATGCATCAGTGGCTCTTTTTGCGCCTCTAAATCACAGTTTGATTATGCCTCCTCGCTTGTTCAGAATGCGGAAACAGGAAGATGAGAATGAAGAAATGGCAACTGTTATGTATTACAATCTGAGATTGACTAAGTACAAGACAACACAGATAGTGGGTTCATGAAATATTGCAACAAGGGAAAAGTTTGGTGTGTACTACCATCTTGTGTAAGAATTAGAATTGGACTCAGGAAGATTCCGTCAGTACTTTCACTTGACCAGAGAACAACTGCAGCACGTTTTTTTCTATGTAGGACCTGGATCATAAATGGAGGATTTTGCCTCATGAGAGCTATTTACTGGTCCAGAAAATTATTTGGAACGAAATTCCGTGGCATTTTGTGATTGATAGGTTGAAAACAAAACAGCACACACATGAAGTTCTCGAAAATTGTCCAGGAATTTCTAGCTTCCGATGTCCATGTAGCAATGTGATGCATATTCGAACGATGGTCACACTTTAATTGAATTTCCATATAAACGTTGTTTACGCACTGCATTACGTACACAAGGGATAGGTCTTAACTCTACCCATTACTAAGCCATGCCCCAATGACCCCTTGTCCTCTTGCCCTATGAAGTATGAAGTAAGTTGTGGGTGGTGGGTAGGAGAGGTTTGCAGATGCATAAAATTTGTCCAACCTTAAGAGACACAATTGCCCTTCTTGAAGTCTATAATAAGCTGGGATCTAAGGCACCAGATGCACAAATCTAAGAGCCTAAGTCAATAACTATGAGTGTGCACGCTGTCTGACTTGTGTCCATTTCCTGTTCCACTGTGATATTCGCCACAAGCACTTGTGAGCTTGTGATTCACTAAAGCTGGCTATATTGTGTATTGCCACTCTTGAATTCAACATGCAGGACCCACCACTACTACTTAATTTTAAAAATTATTGAATTTGTTTATGTTTCAATTCATGAAATAGGCATCGAAGAATGAAAATTGTAAACATCTTAAAACTGGTGACAATTTCAAACCCCATTGTAAAATCTTAAAAGCAAGAAAAAAATGTTTTAAAATATCTGCATGCCTAATGATAAAAATGCTTCAAAATCTAGTTCTTTCATCAGTTGTCAATCAATACAATTTGCATAAAAAAAAAACAACAGAACAATAAACAACAAAGACAAAACCTGCAGTATATCAGCTGTACAAAAAAGACAGACTCTTAACTCACTGGAGTTTTCTGCTGGTCTACATTCATAAAAGATTGTGGGTTTTTTTAAAGGTATTAAAAAAAAATCAAAGAATGGACCCCCTCATATTCTTTTGTCAACTGTTTTACATATGTTACAGAGCTAAATCAGTATAAAAAGTAGCAAAAAACAAAGACATTACCTTTTACAATTTCTTTTAAATAATCTTCTAAAATTGTGCTATATTCCAATGTTCGCCAAAACTTTTTGAGGCCATATTTTGTAATTTGGACCAAATAAAAAAAAAACATTGTGCATTCTGTTTACCGTTTTTAGTGTTTGTTATGAGTTAAAAAAAGAATCTCCTCTTCTGTTCTAGCATGCTTTGATACAGGCCTAGATCTAGCCATTTACTAGATTTCCCCTTCCCTTCACCGTTTGTTACCTTTGTAATGGGACTAGATCTAGATCAAGAACTAAATATAGAGCTGATTACCCCTTTCCGTACAACTAAAGTAACTCAAAAAGCTATTACCTAAATCTGAAAATACTTCACATGCAAATGAACAAATGTTGACTGCATGGAGCAGACTGTATCTGCAGCAGTTGCGAGCACAGTTTTGATACAATATACAAAAAAAAATTCAGCCCATGTGTTCATAGTGGCTGTGTGAACTGCCACAGCAATAAAAAACGCCTCCAGTGAGTTAAGAAGAAGTGAGATCAAATGTGCTGGTGCAAAAATTGGAATGAAAATTTTACTAAATGGAAAATGAGAAATCTAATTTATTTTCATGGAGAGAAGTCTGAAAAAAAATTCAGCTCACAAAGATCTACCTAATCAAAAGACCCTTGCATTTTTATGCAAGTCACTTTGTCCCTGCAGATGATATGATTAAAGCAAAATTGAACTTTAAAATTTGTATAGAAAGCAGCTTATCTATCCTTTGTAAATGTTGGATTGCACACGCAAAAAATTTCAGTGAATGCCCATAAAGAGTATGGAATATTGAAAACGCATTGTGACACAAAGTGTTGTAATTTGGCCTGCACTCTCAGAGTGTAGCACATGTAAAAAGGTTATGGACATAGAAACATACATCTTTTGCACTTCCATACGCAAAACATCACTCATTTTACTGTACTGTAGACTACCTAGAAAGGTACCACCTCCCTGACGGATATTCATATAAGATTAATGTAATAAGATAAAAAGGAATAGTATGTAAGAAAGAAAAAAAAACACTTCTGAAATAAAAATTTTACTCTTAGATTGTCATATCAGCTGAAGGCAAAGCCATTATGTGTGGCATTGTGCAAGAGGCACAGGCACATGCAGATAGATTAGCATCTCATTAAAATCAATATTTACAAATTTCTCTGCGTAGCAATTGACAGGTAAAAACAAAAATAGAAAAATGAAATGAACATAAATGAATCCACTGCTGTAAACTTACAGTAGTAAATACTGTATTCCATTAATGTTTTTTAAAATTCTAAAAATTCATGAACACTGACAAGAAATGTTACAATGTAAGAATCAAATAGTGTATAAATAGTCTGAATATAACAATTTAAAATTGATATAAATTACATCTCTATCCCAAGTCAGAAGGCACCTGCTAAATGTAATTTACAAAAATGAAAAAAAAATGTAACAAATCCTCTTGTATAGTCTACACTTTACTATCTGCACCAAAGTTTTGTCGTATTTGCTCCAGGAACACAAAAGTGAGAACTGTGTGTGGTCCTAGCCTAACAAAAGCTGGTACAAAACCCTGGAAGAAAAAAAAAGAAACATTGTATAGGGATAATGGGCAATGGTAAAATAAAACATAGAGCATATAAACAGTGGATCCGAGGTCCATATTTTTCTTACTCTGCAATTCATAGTATGTGGAATCCAAAATTTTGACAAGAGTAGTTCTTAAATAATATACGTTATTATAACAAAATTATAAGATACAATAGAATTAGCAATACAGCACAATGAAGCACTCACTTTTGAAATAAACAGAGGAAAAAAGAAGAACAAAAACAAAAAAAGAAATATGAGAATCATAGAGAGTTATCTACATTGCCACTACTGGGCATCATTATGTTAGGTATTCCCTCTCAGTTGTACACAATTTTGTGTTTTTTCATCAAGCAATGTCTCTAAACAAATAGATGGGTTGAATCTCAGTATGCATATCTACTTTTTATTTTGTCAATTATAGATATTTATTAAGTTGGTCTAACTTCTATATTTGCAAGCATTTGCCATCTATGGTATGAATTACATAGTGACCTCATTCTATTAACTCAGTTAAGTGTTTGATATGCTAAAAAAAGGGTTTGGGATCAAATTATGGGGCGGCGCTGAATATATTAAAACATTCAACGAAACACGATTTTCTCAAAATGGAAAATTTTAATGCTTTTGCTCTATTGAATATTTTGGATTTTTGTCTGCTTGCATGTCCATCAGATTCAGATCTAAAACAAGATTTTAGTGTAAAGTGCTTTTATTTTATAGTTTGTCTTACCTTGAAAAATCCTAAAGGTCCAGACTTTGCTATATCAACAGCACATGACATAATACTCTGCAAAAAGAAGAAGTCGCAATTTGAGTAAAATATTTATTGACTTCATATTCTGTCATCAACTTGTAAAGATTGCACCAGTATTTAGAAAAAGTCCTCTGGACTTAAAATCAGTTAATTTACTTTCTTCCTTTGCTTCGAGTCAATCTTCTGGGTTTTTTTTCCTCAAAAAGTGCCTCATTAAAATCCTCAATGCACAAAGTCTGACTGGTTGGTTAGAACACTAGTAGCCCTCATTAACATAAACTATGCAGCATGACATTTATAAGCACAGGTAAAGTTAGAGTACTGTGACTTTCAGAGCAGAGTTGGCAGTACATGACTGCAGATTGAAATAACTTTTGGGATCAGTTTAGGGTTTGACTTGATCGATTTTCTTGAAACCCAATCTATACTTAAAATTTAGAAGGTAGAAGATGCCCTGTCCAAATATGTTGCCAAATACTGCGATCAATATGCTCACCCTCAACAATTCGTCAATAATTCTTTTTCTTAATGATAAATACACTGACTAATCATTGTGTATGTAATGTGTCTTTGGTTCTTTCTCAGCTCATGAATACATCTTTGTATGACTTTTTCAAGGAATATCAATCATTTTTAAATTTCCTCTTTGGACCTCCATTTACAGAATTTGTGCAGGGAGTCTTTCTAATTTTAATAATAACTTTTTGCCTCAAAGCATTGCTTGGAGAGGTAGGATGCCATTGGTATAAGATTTGAGTAATGGAAACTACACTTGGTCTCTTGACCACTGAACATAAAATCAAAAACTTTTCAAATGCAAGAAAGACCTAAACTAAATCAAATGCTTTGCCAAATTCTGTTATGATCTTATTTCACAAATAAGTAAAGACACCCCATTGACCCCATGATGAAACAAATTTGGACAACAAATTGATACAACTTGGTTTGCTTACGTCAGTTTATAAAAGAATGCCTCAGTAAACCATTTAAATTACATTGGATTTATCAGTGCTATAATGTTGCAGACACAAAGAAAGGACTATCTTACATTATAATATCCTGGTGTGGCATTCATCATCCTCGTCTTCATTACATCCAAAGGTTGAGTTAGTAAAGTTGCCATCATGCCCTGAAGATAATGAGATCTCTTAAAAGAGTACCATTCATACAGATAAAATCACGTCTCCCACTTGAGCATAAATAAATGTTGCTAAGTAAAAAAATAATATTTAATTTCTCAATTAGCCACCAAATTTTCATTGCGCCATTGTTGTAGTAACATTTATTAAACATGATTTGAAGAAAAAAAATGCAGCTCAAATTAAAAAAAAATTCAATCCTTCAGAATAAGACACAACATACTGCGAGGGTGCTGGATGTTAAATGTAGCCTGATATTGTCTTCAAAGAATCCAGTCGACAAAAGCATGTTTTTAACTTGATCATAGCCCGCCAGCTGTCCAACAGTCACACATACTGCTCTGCTGCTTGCCATTGTAGCCCCACTGAATGCCTTAAGAGGTCCCTCATAGCGTATGACACGGTAAAGCCCATCAGCGGCATGTTTATAGCTGAAACATAAAAAAAAATTGTAATAGAAATTTTATTAAAATATGGGAACTTGAATCTATTATTCCAAGCAACAACTTTCACCCAACTATACATCCTTATTCATTATGATTTCCCTGCTAAGCAACTCTTGAGTAAGCAATTAAATAATGTAACTCATCTAAAATCTAGTTTACAAAAAAAAGCAACTTAAAAAATAAATAAAGTATAAAGGTTCATTTAGATTTTTTTAAAGAAAGCTGTATTTATGGCAAGTAAATTTGCTGCAGTTTATTGAGATCAGCTATAAATAGCTTAAAAGTTGCATGAGCAACACAAATACTTTTCTGTCTCAGAAAAGTAAAGAATTTTAGATTTTACAACACTCACATAGGGTAAAGTCCTAATTGTCCCCAATTTGAGCTGTCTTGAATTCCTTTGTTTTTATTTATGTTACAGACATCATGACAAACAGAAAGAATGTTCTTTCATTGATTCTCTTATTTTATGTGGTTTAGAACTCCATGTACATCACTTTGCCTTGACAATACTCATACATATTATTTATATGGCAAAGTCTTTTGGAAACCCACATACAAATGTGGGTGATGTCCTTTGAGACATTCAGAAAAACCAAAACACAAAAAAAGCAAAAAAAAAAATAATAATAATAATAATAATAATAATAAAATAATGTAGATATATTGCTTTGATTTTTGTCAGTGGCTGGTATTTAATCCTATTGTTGTTAAAATGATAATACATGAAATAAACCAAATGTAGATATCTCAGTTTGCAATGAACTGGCAGACTTCCTCATAATCATACCCTACGATGCACATTATAAAAGTTTAATTTCATATTGATTTTTGAAACTTTTATATTTTTCTTTGAACTGAGAAAAGTAAATAACACAAATAATTGAGATTTTGTACAGTGCTTTACAACCAATATGTCCAGAGCACTTAACAAAGGTCCCCCCACCTCCTTATGATTACCTTTCTAAATTCAAAGAGGAACAAATATAAAAAAATGTCTCATCCTTCTAGAATACGTGAAAGACAGTTCACTGTAGTTGGATGTTATTAATCACCCAAGTACAATGAGGAGCTTTTTTTCATCACTGCACTTGATTGAGCCAGGATTCAAACCCCAAACTTCCTGATTTAGAGATGAGTGTGTACAATTATAACTCAATATTTTGTTCAGGATATGGTTGACATTGTCATTTTAGTGGGACCTACTCTCTGCAAAACACAATCTTACCATCAAATACTAAGAAAAAGAAATTTTCTTTATCCACTACCAACATGGAGAAAATTTTGGCCAAGGAATTTGTTCAGATAAGAGTAATCACGAATCTTTCACCTAATGACTTTATTCCCCCACAGTGCTCAAACGCACAACATGTTTTTTTTATTTCTTTTTCTGCACTCCTAGAGTGATAAGCTTTAAAGGCCCCATAACTGATACACAGAGCAGGAAACACAACTGCTCATTTTCAACATCAGAGGCAACACTTAAGCATGATGTCCCTGGAAACTCTAAAGTCTCAGAGACTAATCAGCCTCTGTCGAGAAGTGGGCTAGGTCGCATCGCATTACCACATAACCCAAATAAGATTTCAAACACTGGACTGTTAGCTAAAAGCTCTACTGACTGAGCTATCCAGTCTTTAAAATATTCACTATGATTCACTTATATTGATTCTGTAGAGATGGCATAATTTTATCAAACTCCCTTAGCTCCCTTGATAAGTCGGCTATATTTTTTTAAATACTTTAAACATATTAAAACAAATATATAATATCAGCCCCTTCAGCATCTTTTTATTAAAAAAAAATAACCAAAATAATGACAAATTAATTGGTTTCCTTTAATATTATACTGTTGCTTTGAAGAAGCATGTATTTCATATCATCTAATAATCCTTAGCTAAGTGTTCCTTAAAAGCTCTTTAAATATAAGGGCATTTTGTTTTACACAAATCACTGCATTTTCAAAACATCCCAAAAAAATTAAGGGAAAAAAACAACAACAAAAAGTTGTAAGAAAGTCATTAAAAATAGATGTCCCCAGATTAAAGAGCACAGACACAGAAGTTGCTTGGTCAGTAAAATCATTTCTTTAACAGATTTATTTATACATAAAAGTTGGATGTTTAAAAAACATTCTCAAAACTGAATGAAACAGCTCTTTTGAAAGATTTTTATTCCGCTACTAAATAATTTAGGAGGAAAAGTTAAACCTGACACACACCATGTCCAAAAAAATAAGGGGGGGGAGGAATTCAAGGAAATAGAGTTCAGCAAAGAAAAAAAAAAAAGAAGGAAAATTTAATTCTAGCCTTTGTAAATTTACACTCACTTCCTTCTTTCAGCTGGTGGCAATCTTATATCATTTTGCATTCTGGAAAAAGAGAAAGTAAAAATTCAAAATACAAATATTATTCATACTATGCCAATATGAAATTTAGAATAGAACTTGAATCATTTCATGAATGAAATCGGTATCTTTGTATGACCCTATAAGTTATGTAGATGGAAAAAAAATATTTAATTTTTTACTTCACCAATGTTTTGCCTGTTTGTTATCCTTGTATGGTTCTCATTCATTTACTATCACAAAAATGTGTATCCTTTATTAATCTTTACATGTCTTTTTACTTTCAAAATCAGTTTGGTGCTTATTCAGCTTTAAAATACCAATAGACCCCTCTATCCACTCCTCCTTAATTAATACATCCCTCTCAATGGTTCTGTTTTAAAGTGTGATGCATTGGGTAATTTAAATATAAATAACTAAAAACTGTGTGGTTTTAGTAACTTTGACAAGCAGTAGCATAGGTTACCCACAGAATGGGAAAAGTACACCTAGTTCCTGACCTGACATTTATAAGGTCTGCAGGTGTCCCAACCAGTCCCCCACAGGCTCCAGCAAAAGCTGCTAAACCAATTTTCTCGTAAACAGGCATGCTGCGGTTATCTTTGATAAGCTCTTTCTTCACAGTTTCATAAATGGCAAATCTTGTCATAGAGTAAGTCAACTGTGAAGAGATATCATTTGAGCATAAGTTTAAAAAATAATGTGAACTGAATTCGTTTCGTGCTACTTAACATATTTCAAGATCTGTCATAAACAGGAGTAATTAAAAATTAAAAAAAAACTAAAAGAGGTCAATGTAACTAAGTGATACTGTTGGATCAAGCATAAAATTGTCTATAGTTACTTAAGGAGGAATAATACAAGTAAGATCATGTGTAATTAATATTACAAAAACAATATTGTTAGTACCAATAATAAAAAAAAATGATATAAATAACAGTAGCCCTCCAAGCATGAAAAGCTTTACATTTTTTAAAGAAAACATCTTAAATAACTGCACATTATTTATCACTAACATGCAGACTTGGCTATATGAGATAAAATGGTATGTGTTTTAAAACTTTTGAATAGCAGCTATATATCTATACATTACATATTACTATGCCTAAATATCACAATCATTGGGAAAAAACACTGTAAGAAGAAGAGACACCCTATTGCAACTTAAAAGTATTAAAAAAGAATTTTTAAGTGTTACTTATATCACTTTTTTCAGTAGGTCAAGACCAGAAGTTACCTGTCTGAGCACAGAGGCTGACAAACCATTGTATAAACCGAAAATACCATCAGTCTTCACCACCTTTACACCCATCTGCATCAATCCCATTTTTGGTCCCTGATGTGTTTGAAGATGAACCTAGAACAGAAAAAAAACATAGCATCAAATTTTTTGCTCACTATAGTTATGTAGTAAATCCAATCCAATGAGATGTTAGGCCATCTGAGCCTGCAACAGGTAATGCTGAAATGATCAGGCCAAGCATGATCACAAGCATGGCTTGCACTTGCCTCAGCTGCAGTTCATCCTAACAATGTTATTCTGTTTCCTTCATCTCTTTTTCATTTTTACATCTACACCTTTGATACTAAAGGCTATTCTGAGAATTTTGGATTAAACTTTTCTTGTGAATCAGACAAGACAGTTTGTGCTGTAACAAAATCTTATAGTAAAAGTTTACAAACAAAAAAGAGAAAACTGATGCAAATTTTTAACATGAAATATCTCATTATCATTCTGTGAGAACATGCATTAAGATGCACTGTGCCAGACTACAAATTATTCACTCTGTTATAAAGTTTATCCTACATGTATAAGTAGAAATTTTGTATCATAGTTCAATTGAAACATAGTACGAATTATCACACACCAAAGTCAAGCGATCTTCACCCTATGCAATGATGAAGCTACTTTCCTTGAAATACATGTAAGTGTTATTTTGAACTTTAAAACCAATTTGAACCAATACAAGAACTAATTCTTAAAGCAAGTATCCAAACATATGATCATAAGCTTTTTTTCAAAAGCCTTTGAGCAGTCATTATTTGACTTTGTCATAAATATGATTTGGAAAATGTACATAGCTGGTTGGATAGGCTCCAAATTATATGTGGTTCATACCTTTAACAAATCCAAAGGATGGGTACAGCAGGCTGCCATTGCACTAGCTACCCCACCAAAGTACCATTTCCCAACACGCTTGGTTTTGTCTGCGGTGGCCATAATGCTCTTTAAAGCCTCTGTTGAAAGATAAAAACCACAGGTGTCAAGACAAAACATGTGCCATTTTTTTTCAAGAGCATTTGGTTCAAATATGATTCTAGATATAACTGGGCCTTCTACCGCTTGAACAGATTTTACTTGATGCCTCAAAACAAAAAAATTGAGATAATCGCAGTATCTCTGGCGCATGGCATTTTCTAACGCTCTGAAAAAATAAAAATACACCTAGTTTAAAATGCTGTTTTCAAGGTAAATTTTATAAATCCCATCCACCAACTCTTTAAAACTGATTATAACCATCTCAAGAGCTATTTTTATGGATACAGTGGTAACAACCACACTAGATCTTTTTCAATTATTAAATAAAAATGTCTGCCACACAAAATTTCTGGCTCTAATTCAGATCATTTACCCATTAAGCACTCATAAAATCACATAAATGCAAAACTAAATCCCAAGATCCATTTTAATACCATAAGTGTAAAGCCCTATTTAATTCCACAATGGTATCATCAATAGATTCTAGACTCAGCAATAGCTCCCATCTTCAGAGAACTTAATTTCTTTATATCATGGCATCTTTTCAGTTACAAGTACAATTTGATATAGATAAAAGCTATGCCACATGTGTATTAAACATTTGGCTCTGTACTGGACAATATTACAGCATCTAAGTCAAAATACAGATCTATGTATTCCACTGTTGATCAATTTATCTATGACAAGTTTGGGTAGGTTAATGTAACAAGACATTCACCTTCTAAAAAGGACACCTCAGTTTCTAATATTATGTAGATCCACAAAAAAAAACAACAATTGAAAACTGTACTTAGGTTTAGATCATGTCATACACTAATATTATATTGGTAAAATATCTATATAATAGTAATACAATGAACAGCAGAAGAAATAGCAGTAGATCAATCTCCAGAGGAGAAAAGATGGCCCTAGGGTAGAAGTGTTAAAGGTTAGTTCCTTTCAACATCACAGATACTCTAAGACTGACTTAAATAGCAATCAAGCAAGCTGGTGACTTAGATATGGGAAATCACAGTTCTAAATATTGGCAACTTCCACCCCAAAAGCTATTATGTCATACTCGGCAAATTGGTACAGGAAAACCTAATCACACTCACAGCAAGTGAATTAAACCATACTCCTCCCTCTTTTTTAGCAATAACTCCCCCGCACCCCACCTCCATTTTTAAGCACAAAGATAAAAGTGTGTCCCACATTGTCCAGTACTAGGAGAGAATCCCATCCTTCATAAGATCCCTCTTGCACGAGGAAGGTATTGTCGGGATCCTCTCCTCTTCCTCATCTCTCTAACAATACTCCTCCTGCATCTGGTGGGTATTCTCTATATCCTAACAAGATTCTTCCTGCATTAGCTAGATATCATTTGGACACCCCAAATGTTACTTTGAAGATAATATCAGGACTATTCCTTCCTAACCTCCCGCATTAATCTAGCCACCAAGCCCAGATACAAAGGGGAATATATATTTTGCTGGAGCCAGAATGCATATTTGCCACTCACAGGGTAAAGTATGCGGAGTCTGTTTCAATAACAGACTCCCATTTGACAATTCAAACAATCAAACGTCTTCTGATACACGGTGCCTGTCCATGCCCTCCCATTACATCCTCCTTGCCAGATCTTCCCATGTCTTAACCCCCTTTGGCCAGGCCCACCCATGCTATAGCCCTCCTGGCGAGATCTTCCCATTTCCCCTTGAGGAGCTTGACCATTCCCTGAATTAGGAGTACCACAGGTCTATCCCTCAGTGCCACTAATTGGCACTCGCACAAGAGTCACTCCTGCTGATTAATAGGCACTGTGGTCTCTGTTTTGAAATATAAACCAACCTCCCCTATTTTTTCCAGTGTCGTCTGTTTGCAGCCAACGCAGATGGTCTGTGCCAACCCTACGCACTGTATGTATGCCCCAGGACAGTGCAATTTTATACATCTTACCCTGGCTGCTCCTCCCCATCTGATCTTTCCCCAACCCCATTGCACTTCCAGATCCCACACCTCAGGCATTGGTAGATAAGTGTGAGAATCTGATTCTCCTAACACACATTATCCCCAAGGAGCCCATACTGCTTCCCTCAATTTAAAAAAAACCTAGGTTGACTAGAAATGGTTTAAAGTTTTGGTCTGCACTGTCCATCGTCATCTGCCACACTTTTCACAAGTTGCACATAGTTGGATTGATTGACATCTTAGCACACATACATGACCCATTTTTGCTTAAGGTTACCTCTTAGTTTAGGTTGGCATCTTCCATCCCCTTTGGTCAGCCCTAGTCCTGACAGGGATTCCTCACCTTGATCCCAATAACCATATACCCTTCCCTTTGTTCCATGATTGGAATGACCCCTCTTTCGATCATCTTGACTTAAATTCCTCCGCCCCCCATCTCCCCTCCCTTGCAGGTTAGTCCTCTTCAAGAAGTGGACCATAGCCTGCTCCCTGTCTCTAGTAACTGATCAAGGCATCGTATCCTATTTCAGCCTAGATCCATAATCCAGTCGCCAACAATCTGAATAAAAAATACACCCACTCTCGTTGGAAAAAGGTAAAAAAACACAATCTGGAAGTAAATCAAGATCCAATTTTGAACAAGCCGCAAGGCTCAGTTAGTGCAAAATAATTGTTGACTATACAAATCTATATTCTATATCTTAATTCTAATATGGTAAAAGGGAATAACAAAAATGTAGTAGTGAATAAGTATAAGTTTAGATCTATTGAAATCCCCTTTGAATATAAAGCTCCTGGAGTCGATATTAGAAGTTTGTATTACCTTCTCAACATCAACTCAACAACCCTGACACCAGTGATGTGTCATGTGGTTAAATACATGTAATAATACACTTAACAGAAGCTAAAGTAGCCGTAGACCTATCTCCAGAGGGGTGGCCCTCTTGAGCCTACATTTACTCTGAGTTGCTATTAAAATCAATAAAGTGCTTTCTGTCTTTAACGTTAAAGACTTAAATGTAATCTTACTCTCTTGAAAATATGGTACCAAAATAATACTTAAGAAAGCCGGGATCTGTCAAATGACAAATGACTTGGTTAGGCATCTTATTGATTTAAATTTAAATGTAAATTCTATATAAAACCTAGCAATCTAGATTTGGAGATATCCACTTTGAATCCTATCCAAATTAGACTTAGATTATTTAGACCAAGATCAGATCTATTGAACTATATGATATAAGATATATATCTAGACCTAGACCTATTTACAAGATATATTTAGATCTAGATCTACTCTTTCACGGATGATTGGAAAAAAAATTCCTGACATCACATTTTACCGACGATATTCAAATATGCGAAACTTAACTAAGGTCTAGATCTGTAATTTAAAATGCATTTAGATCTTGATAAATATCCTATGAAGCAAAAGACCTTAATCTATAACTAATCACATTTGCCAAATTATGGTAAAAGATTTTGATCTCAATCGGCCAGATGGACTCTGCTTCGACGTCCACTATGTCATCTTGTTTCAGTAAGTTCATAGGTCACCAGTATGTTAATGACCTTGACCTAAAGAAATCGGGCAATATTTTTTCTATCCGAGCATGTGAAAAAGAGAGAGAGAGAGAGAGAGAGAGAGAGAGAGAGAGAGAGAGAGAGAGAGAGAGAGAGAGAGAGAGAGAGAGAGAGAGAGAGAGAGAGAGAGTACATTTTCAGTCTTAAAAAAAATAATAAAATAACAACAACAATAATAATGTGTAGACAGTTTGAGAATCCATTTAATTCAGGACCCAAGCTTACCTTTTTATGTTATTATAAGACCTTGGTCTATTCTGAGAGGTTTCGGATTATGACCAGCTTGCAGCAGCTGTGATTCATGTTGAATTTCATGTTCTCTAACTTGCAAACGTTTCGATAGATGCTCACGCGGTGTTCATAAAACATAAAAAGAGCACTCACCCTTCTTCTCCCTAACGCTATTTGGTCATAATTTATGTCCCTCTTCTGCAAACAATTTGGGAGCATGACACGTTTTCAATAGCAAAACAAAATAGCAATAGATTAAAAAAAAAAAAGGCAGGTTCAATATCTTTTTATTTTTTGTAATGCTCAAGACTTACCCCTCCTGTGAGCAAACGCCCTATAATAAGCCTAACCAGAGAGGATGTATTGGATGTCAGAACATTTTTTTTTAATGCAACATAGTCTCGCTGAATCTACTCAAACCATGTGGCACACATTACAACCAGCTAGCAGCAGCTGTTCTTCGTGTTGAATTTCATGTGCTTTATTCTTCACGTTTTGCTTATCTCCGGTGTCTACATAACACTTTCTATTTTCCCGCCTCTTTTGCCATTTTTTTTTGTGTGTGTGATGTTCCTCTTTCCGTTTTCATGGTTGTTCTAATGCCCAGTGATGGTGGTTGTTTCAGCGCTTGCTGTTCTATTATCACGTCCGAACTGTTCGATAGCTTTGCCCGAAACTCACAAAAAGGTGTTAGTACATCGTTTTCAATGCCTGTGTCATTGCTCGTGCCAGAGTGTTGTACGTCAGCAACTTACGCCAGCAATGCCTCATCTCACCTGGTTGCGTCATACATTGCAACCTTAGGTTCCTTATAGATGCAGTTTTAAAAGCGGCTAGGTAATTTCTGAGAAATAGATCGAGATATAGCTCCCGTCCTGACATTGGACTGATTTTCTGTTACTTTGTCCCATTTTTTTTTAAAGATGAAGTTGTTGCGTGATACCTAGAACACGACCTAGAGCTGTCACCCACGCTCGCGCTTGGGAGGGCTTTTTCTTAAATTTTAGGCTTTAACTTTTATAGACCGTTAAGCCATCATTACTTTTCATGATCTAATTTGTAGAAGTGCTACTTAAAACAAAAATTTTTTGCAGTACGTGCCATAAAGAAAGGCCTATGCTTGTTTATAATCAAATCGGCTGAGAAACTGGCGAATTAGTATATAGACGGATAGTTTCATGATACTGTTTTAAAAGTTGTTATTTTTTTTCTTAACTGCACAGAACATAAGTCATGCAGATTACGTTTTTAGCTATTTAAGAATGAAATTCATAGGTGTCGATGTATGGTAATTTGAATCAAGTTCACTGTATGCGATTACGAATCTTGCCCTAGTTATGCCTCCCTCACAGACAAAATTGAGTTTTAACATTCGACTTTTACTTTTTCATTATTTCTCTCTCCCAACGTAACATTTTAATCTATAAGGAAAGGTTAAATAACAGAAGAAAAAATAGGTGGAGAGAAGTAGACAGAAAAAATAGAAAGATTAATAAACAGAGAGTGAGAGAGATACAGAGATAGATAGATAGATAGATAGATAGGTGGAGAGAGAGAGAGAGAGAGAGAGGGGGGGGGGGGAGAATGAATTTCCATCACGTATAGTAGCAATTCAACTTTGATTCATCCACGTATGCGTTTTTCGACGCCCAATGACCGTATCGCTCCATCGATAGACCATTTCACTACCCTGCCCTATTCTTCTTAATGAACTACATGTACATGTTAACACTCCAATCCTCTCTCATTAATATGGTCAGTTTGTCCCCTATTTCTTCTCCAACACTTCTTACCAAAATCGCTTGTCATATGCTTGTGCCTTTTTTTTTTTCCTTTTTGATCTCTGATTAACAAAAAGTTGTTTTTGTAGAGGTTGCATTAGATTAGTTTCGCTTTCTTTCTTTCGCACAGTTACTTTTTTATTTAGACGGTAACTGTTTGTAGTTTTACTCCTACTCCTTTGTCTCGATTCTTATGGGTAGACATGTATCTTATTGAACAGTTAAACTTTTTTGTTTGAACCATTTTCCTCGAGTTTTATGAATTCTCCAAACCTCTGGATTTATTCACTCAATTTCTCCTTTTCTCCTTAACAAACATCATGTCTTTTAAATTGAAATATTATATTGAAAGAATCTCGTATTCAACATTGAGCACATCGCGTGATAATTATAGCTCGCATCGCCGCTTAAAAATAATAGTAATAATATAACTTGTATAATTAAAAAAAAAAACAGCAACAAAAAAAACAAACAAACAAAAAAACTTAAAACGCCTGAGATAGTCTTTTCATGTAGCCTAAACAGCCAAATTGTTTTTGTCAATTACGTGAGGAACAGAATTTAGAGTCACGTGATTTGAAACAATTATAATCTAAAGATTGAATCTAAGAGTTTAAGTTGCCACTGAAGCCCTTTTAAATCTCACTGATACACCCGGGTAAATGAGGTTGAAAATAATTATGTGAACATAACTAAAAATTGTCGGCCCGAAGCCTGCCAGACCATTGGAGCGAGCTTATGTATCCATGGATATTATACATCTTTCTCGTCTGCAAGCATTTTTAGAAATGTCCCAAATTGAATTTACGAAAAATATCAAGCAATTATTAAGGTTGGACTTATTTTATTATCCTAAATTTAAAAAAAAGGCAAATAAAGTATGCAACCACATCAACATGAATACAAATTAACATATAAACAACAGTAATAAAATCATAGTTAATTAACTAAATATTGTACGAAATATAATTTATTTGCTTTGTATAGGTACTGAGCAGTTATTTATGACGTTACAAATAAGTCAAGTTACAAAAATCTTAAACGATAAAAAGATGGCGATTCACTTATTTGAAACTATGCAAGTCCTTACAACTTGTCAGAATGTTTGCATTTCTTTAAATAGAATTGGTGGACTATGATTCGGAAGTTAAGAGTTAGATAGGCCTGAGTATAAACTATTGAATATTTTACACTTACTGAGATATCAACAATTCTCTTGAGGGCGAGACCAGTAGAATAGTTTTCCACACTTGAGTACAAGAAGAGAATCTGGTTAATGTTTGTACATCTTTGATAGATACCTTAGGAAAACCCAACTTTCCTCTCGGTCTGTTAAAATGTTGGCATCAGTGGTAAACATAATTATATACTCTTTACTCAGTTCCTGGTGCTGCAGCATTGATGGTGTAGGGACTATGCGGAACAACATCGCCGGGTGGTTATCATGCAAAGCATTTAACTTTATTTTTTCCAGTGTGAAAGAGGGGAGAGAGAGAGAGAGAGAGAGAGAGAGAGAGAGAGAGAGAGAGAGAGAGGGGGGGGGGGGGCATGAGCAATAATCACACTTGAAACAGGTGGCCTAAGATCTTAACCAAAGGAGAAAATGATTTGTTTTCATTGTTTACATAACCTCTGGTTGGTTCAAATAAATAGAATCTAAGCAAAGCCGAGCTTTAACTTAAAACATACTTAAATGCTTTCATTATTATTTCTTTAAAGCTTGGCCCTTCACGTTGTTATTGTAGACCTATGTTATAGAAATTTGTTTTTAACAGCTTTATTGAAAAGTTAAATATATGTGCTTTTGAGGGATCTGGGCTGTTTTCCAATCATTTTTTAATACTTGTATGAGCGTCCCTGTAAGGCGTAGTGGTTCTCTCACTACATGCACCATACAGAGAAAAAATTAAGATGTCCCTGTCCCTTAACAACGCTTAAAAGTTCATTATCTTCTGGAATTTAACTCTTTTTGATATAACTTTAGTGATTGGTCACACTTGATCAGGCCCGATAATTGTTCATAGATTATTAAGAACCAGGTGTGGCATCACACTTTTCCTCTCTATTATTGTTAAATTTACTAAGTTCCTTTTTCCTCTTCTGTACATCTCTTTCCTTCTTGCCCTCTCTTTCTGTCTATCTCCCTTCCTAAATTTCTTTCTGTTGAAAAACATTTGTTTTCCACGGCCATTTTGTTCAACTGAGTTTCCGAGAATTTGTGGGGTTTTTTTTTAATCACTCCAGATTTGCTCTCTTCATTATAATAATTGGCTAAAACCTGTCATGTTGGAAACCGATCAACTTGCAAGTTAAAATGGACAGCTTCTTACTCGACAAACGTTGTGAGATATTCGGACGGTATCAAACGATCGACCTACAAGGCATAGAAAAATACATTTAACTGTATTGGAAAAAATAATATGAAATCTGCATAATGCTTGATTATCTACATATAATACGTTTCTTTTACTTACTGGACTGGAACAACACTTAATCGCAGAAATAGAGTGTTAATATTACATGGTGAGTACTACTGATACATCGGGGTGTTGTGAATCTGAAAAAAAAAAAAAAAAAGATTTTAAAGGCATCGGAGCACAATATGAGGTTTGTTACACTTTAGGCAAACCCTCATAATTTCGTTCACATCCACGGACACCGTTGTGCACAATTGGAGCAAAGTGAATAGTTTGGTAAACAAACCTTGTAATATGTGCCAGGATCCCTCTGGTAAATAAGTTTATTTATAAGTATATCGCACGATAGCATGCATCTACGTTTCACATGTTAAAAAGTCGAGAGATCATCTTGATGGAGAGTAAATATACAAATAAATTTATTGTTACGGATCAAATCAATCAGGTGCCTTGCTCTTTAGCGTAGGCGATCATGACCTTCCACGCATCTCTTTCCCTCGACGCTTTCAGTGCATTTATCGCTCGTCCTACTTTGAGATACTGTGTTGTCCATCCTACATCTTTTCACGCTCTTTTAATCTGCTGCGGCGGTTTCCTTCGATCATTCAAGTAGCCTCAAGATGTTCGAGTTTTCCTCTTCTCATCGCATGGCCACCCCCCCCCCCCAAAAAAAAAAAAAAAAAAAAAAACCGATGCTTTGCGTTTTACGTATATTCTATTTGACTGATCTTATTGTGTAGGTTTCTCGTAACACTGTTTCGTTTGATTGTTAGGGATACTTGCGCTAATCAGAGGATTTTTGTTATTCATACACTTTTCATCATTAAGAGGATGAGAAAAATACATCGTTTTACATAGTTATAAAAACCCTGGTATGCGCAAATTAATAGAACGAACGAAAATTGTGCTAAACATCTTTTGTAAAATTTGTGTAAAAACATTTTCGTCAGTTGAAAGAGGACCCAGCTTGGTTGAGAAAACTGATGCTCTTTGGATGAGAAAACTGATGCTCTTAAGTTGTTCGGAATGTATTTCTCAGAATTATTCTTTTTGCAAAAATTCAAAAAGAAATTTCTTTTTTAAAAGTAGATTCTCAATAGAAGAACGTTATAACGCAGAGGCGAGCAATTGAAGCAATTTATTTAAGAGTTGAACTCTTGATTGTTTGTATAAACCACACTCTGCCTTGTAAAAACAGCATAGAACTAGATCTTTCCAGAGAAACCCTCAAAAGATTTCGTTATCCTGTCGGTCAACGCACACTCCTCCCCTCCTCCCCCTCCCCCCCCCCCCCCACCCAAAAAAAAAAAGTAAAAGGGGTGGGGTGTAGGGGGTGTGGGGGGGCTTCAGAAGAAATCAGAGGGATTTCCTTTTAGACATGTGGTTCCAGATAGTATGGGTGCGAGGAGGGAGAACCAGTTGGCTGAGTCCATAGACCTGAATTTTCTGATGCATTGTTTGTAAATGTTGACTGTTAAGGTATGAGAGGAAAAATCCAAAACTTTACGCCAAGTTTTCATGTCATCGGTGCACTCCCCGAGCACAACATGATGTGTTACAATTTGTTTTCAATGACACCAATAATTTTACTTGCAACAAAACGACTAATGTAACAAAAAAGCATAAAAACCCCTAAAGAAGCAGGTGATTTAAAATTTAAATTCTCTTGGTTCTCTTCAACGACAGGGAAAACAACTCACTTTTTGTCATTTCTTGTTAGTTTACTTAACGGTCTATAGGTTTCATCCCAACCGCTCTCCGTGTTTTTACCTTGTTTTTCAAAATCTTCTGTTTCAAGAGAGTTAACACGCTCTCCCATGATCATATACCTCTTGGAAGGAAAAGGTTGGGATGTGGAGGTGGATAAGTAGGATTAGCCCTAATTCCAACAGATGTTAAGCTGGCCAATGCGTAAACATGCACATTATGTTTTTGTTTTTCTTCATTCAATAACAAATCCAAATAGAAAGCACGACTTTGTAGGGATACTGAAAAAGCTTACAGAGTGAAACGTTTAAATGTTGAATTGATAATGTTTTCTTATATCTTTTTTGTCCCGTAATTATAAAGTTATGTGCCTATTTCCTTTTAGACCTTTTATTCAATAACAAAAAAGAAAAACCTGTACAAACTTTATTTCGATTTGTTTTTCAATTTAAAAGTATTTAAAAAAAGCAAACAACCAGAGGATTTTATATTTGACCTTAATGGTCATTAAACATAGAAATTAGATATATTATGTAACAGTTTAGATCTGTTAGTAACAATAACAACCACAGCAACCACAATTTATTAATTCGATATCATAAATGTAGTAGAAGCAAAAAAAAAAAAAAACTTTTTTTTGCGAACAATCTTCTTTTTTTTTTTTTTTTTTGTTACAGTGGTTTTACTACGGAATGTATTAAAAGTGGATGTAACAGAAACCATGACTATAGGAGCTGAAAGTTTTAAAAAATGAAGGAAAGAGTTTATAACAATAAAACAGTAACGGTTTCAGTAGATAGTAGAGCAGCAATAGCAACAGTGATAGTAGATGTACCAGTATTAGTATTGTTGTATAAGTAGTAGTAGTAGCAGCAGCAGCAGCAGCAGCAGCAGCAGTAGTAGTAGTAGTAGTAGTAGTAGTACATGTAGTAGTAGCGGCGGTAGTGGTGGTGGTAGACATAGCGGCAGTTCAATTTTAAGCTTCTTCTTCTTCTCCTACTCGTCCTCCTCTTCCTCCTCCTCCTCCCTCTTCTTCTTCCTCCTCTTCCTCTTCCTCTTCCTCTTCCTCTTCCTCTTCCTCTTCCTCTTCCTCTTCCTCTTCCTCTTCCTCTTCCTCTTCCTCTTCCTCTTCCTCTTCCTCTTCCTCTTCCTCTTCCTCTTCTTCTTCTTCTTCTTCTTCTTCTTCTTCTTCTTCTTCTTCTTCTTCTTCTTCTTCTTCTTCTTCTTCTTCTTCTTCTTCTTCTTCTTCTTCTTCTTCTTCTTCTTCTTCTTCTTCTTCTTCTTCTTCTTCTTTAAGCATTCTTTTATAATCTTATTTGCTTGTCTTACTCACTGTCCCTTTTTTGCATTTTACGTTCTTCTTGTACATCTTATTCAAGGTGTTAAGTATGACTAATGTTTGAAATTTTAGATGAATGTTTTGAGTATTTTTGACTCAGTGCGAAAATACTTTACATTTTTAAAAATTCACATTAGTGTAATATTACAAGGTTATCATGAACCGGGTCGAATCCATTCCCTACAAGCAACGTGCACGTGTGATGTGTAAAGGAGACGATCTGTCCAATACAAAAAAAGGTCTCCAGTATATCCTGTGAATATGTTTAAATGAAGATAAATCTCGGGCTTATCTATCACGATATAAGTTATTTATAAGCATGGCTAGATCGAACGTTAATTTATATCTGCAGCAGAACTAAACAAAAAAAAAGTTAAGATCTTTTTAAACCTTATAACCCTATTGTGCACATAACTAGTGATAATCTACAGTCCTCTTTATCTTACACGAACGTACGAATTAATTTTTATCTATTCGGGGCTTAACGGGCTTTCCGAACGAATGGAGTTAAAACCACAATGATAAGAGAAGCTTTATTGGAAAAACGGTTCATTCTATTTTATTTTTGCGGAGAATTGATAATGCAACTAAATTTCATTATGCAACATCAAACCATTTGAATAAAAATGTAAGCATCAGAAACGTGATCCCCTCTCTACCGTCATGATAACAACTGGCCTATATCGAGCCCATAATAACCTTTGAGTACAAAAAGTAATGGTTACTTCAGAGCCGAAAACGTTCGCAATATCAAAGTCTATTTCTACCATACAGCAAAACAATGAACGTATTTTTAAACTTTCAAGCAGAATCTTATACTACTGAACATTAGCACTTCTTATAACACTGCAACAACAATAATAATAACAACACCAACACCAACACCAACACCAACACCAACACCAACACCAACACCAACACCAACACCAACACCAACACCAACACCAACACCAACACCAACACCAACACCAACACCAACACCAACACCACCACCACCACCACCACCACCACCACCAACACCAACACCAACACCAACAACTACTACTACTACTACTACTACTACTACTACTACTACTACTACTACTACTACTACTACTACTACTACTGCTGCTGCTGCTGCTGCTGCTGCTGCTGCTGCTGCTGCTGCTGCTACTGCTACTGCTACTGCTGCTGCTACTGCTACTGCTACTGCTACTGCTACTGCTACTGCTACTACTACTACTACTACTACTACTACTACTACTACTACTACTACTACTACTACTACTACTACTACTACTACTACTACAATTATTATTATATTATTATTATTATTATTATTATTATTATTATTATTATTATTATTATTATTATTATTATTATTATTATTATTATTATTATTACTGTCACTTCCACTACCACCACTATTACTACTAACATTAGCATCTTCAGTTATACCATAACTAACTGATTGTGCGATTTACTCGGTAGCCTTTTCTCTATTGTTTCAAAATTGATTTTTATTATATAAGAAAGAATAGCGACAGATACAAAGAAAATCAAACACAAGCAAGGAAGAAAAAGGAGACCTGCAAATCAATACAGTTATGCAATTAGAAAAATACTAGGCTGTGGGAAAAGCAAAAAGAATGTTCACGTAAAATACACATTGCTTTTCCTGTATTTGAACAGTCAAGAAAATTTCGAACATTTATATAAAAACAATGTTATATGAAAGAAGAGATGAATGTACGTGTAGATACTACTGCCTTTTTATTTAGTCCAAACTACAAACTTTAAGAACAGTTTTGATAAAGCAAACGCATTCTTCTTCGATGAGTTATCTTCGCCTAGGTTAAAAAAAACCCTTTAATTTACACAGACTTTATAGTTTTCATAGGTTTCCAAGGTAATAGTGGCTTCTTTTAAAGTGACTCCATATGAGAAAACTTAGCAAAAAAATTCTTTTTACCTGGATTTAGTACATCATCCAGGATGGCAAAAACTTTGGAATAATATACAAAAATCGGAATGCATTAATTTCGTTTTTAGGGGTTCTTCTTAAATCCAGATAGCGAGCTTACAATTGTTTCATATTACATTACATTACATAAAGCTTACCAGTGGAAAATACGATTTTAGACGGGTTTTCTTATTTTAAACAACTCTTTTAATTGTGCTTAAGAGGAATACAAGTCGCATACAGGAAAAAAAAATTCACAATCTTATCTTTCCTGCAATTTGTTACAATAAACATTTTGGCAAGTCAAATTTTCAGTTGCATTGTTTATAGTAACAATATCAATATAAAAGGGTAAATTCCGTAGGATATGATTTTTATGCTGTCTGAATGCTTTAGGGCTATCAAATTTTCAAAATGGTGTACCTTATGAACTCTAATTTTTTTTTTTTTATTATTTAACCTATTTAATCGATCTCACTCAAAGTTACTAAGAATCGATGTCCCATCTAGACGGGTTTGGTTGGGCAATAAAAATCTTAATTTTCATATCCAAAAGGTAGGGAATATTCAATCCATTTAGTTGCTGGCAAATAAATTTGTTATCTTCACCATCCCGCTGAAAAGATGCTTTGGTTTAACGGCTTTGATTTTAATGTTATGTTTTTGGTTATTTTTATTTATTAAAGAATTGGACAAACGATAATACAACTTTATAATTAAAAAAATAGAACTGCATCATTCTTTGATTATTTATTTCTATTACTTAAAATGACCGTTTCCCAAAAATGTTTTTTCTCCTCAAATTAATTGTCTCAACGCTTAATCGCTCCTGTGCTTAACTGAAGATACAAGAATGAACCACGTACCGGTACCGGTAATAAGCAATAAATCCTTGCCAATTGAATGCTTAAACCAAAATGTTGGTGAGAATATTTTTCTCCTGAACCAAAATTAAGCAAATTAAAAAGGTTCTTGCCCGCTCTCAGTCGAAATAAAACAGCTGTAAGGAACATTGCATTTGAATTCATTAAATGCATATTAGTTTGATAAATAATTAAACTTAGTAGGCCTATTTTCTGTAAAAGCAAGTTATGGCATGTGTGTGAAACTATAACCCCTTCGTCCCCTGGAAACTTAAATCCATGAATTCTACTAAAAATGGAAGGCCAGTCGACCACCAACTTATCAACAAAACATCATTGTATTTTTAATTGTTTCAAATATTAGTCTTGAAAATTAACTCAATTCTGATCTAATTGGTGCATTTTGCATAAATCTTTGTATTAAAAATATATGCACATGATTGCTTTCATCGAAGTATGCCCAATTTCTCGATTAAGCTATGCATTGTTGCAGTTAATGATGTCGACAAAAAACTACATGATTTGTACTCGTGGACTAAAAAAATGTAAAAACAGATTATTGTTCTTTCTAAGATTTGAAGAGTTTTAGAGAAGTTTATATAGTCATATTTTTCTCATAAAAGATTGCTTATTGTTTTTACGTTTTAAAAAAATGCACTCAAAATGTACACTCCCCGTCTAACACCAACACAGGAGCTCGATATTTGATTTCGTTTGATAGAAAAAAGCATGAAGCCCACATTCTGTTTATTTTTAGGGCCAACATTGATTATATATATTCCTTATTCTATACAAGACCATAAAATCAAGATCCAGATCTAGAGCTGAGTCCAAAGAGAGATTTCATAAAGAGGAGCATGCACTCTGGCAACGTCACCATCTCGGTGCCGTGATAAATCAAAAGTTAAAAATGTTCATCTCCATGTTTAGATTTATAATTATTAGGTCGTTTCAAAACCTACTTATTGCTTGATATGAGGGCTACAACTTTTCATAGCCATTACTGTAGACCTACTGTAAAGCCATTCGCTACTCAAAATAAATAAAAATGCTGTTACCCCACAATGCCATCTATAGTTGCTGCTCTAGCTTTAATCGACCCGCAAGTAAAAAGACGTAAAGGCTGGGAAAGCGCGGGTTGTTTATTGCTCCACGTGAAACGAAGACTGAGATCTTGGCGAAGGTGAATTTTCTGAGGAATATTTTGGGAACATTTTTTCTTCTTCAAAAATGTGTTGATCTCTGTTAAAAAATGGCCTTCAAAAGCGCTTTTATAAATGTAAAAACGCCTTACTATGATAGCTATAATATCACTTGTGTTTGAGCTGGCTGAGTCTTCTAGGAATAGTGAAAAAAAAAAACCAAATAAACAAAAAAAAAATAATAAAACCAACAAAAAAAAAAAAAAACAATGCAAACAGCTTACCATTAGTGCGTGGCGCATAATTTTTTTTTTATTTTTTTTTCTAGAAATTTTGATGAGACTTATCACGGACAAATTGTACAGCTAGTAATCAAACATGTGGTCAAAAAAAATTATGAAGTATGAGATATTGCTTTTTAGCCATTGAAAACAATAAGGATATATGTTAAAACTATTGAGAGACATACACAGTCAGAACTTTTACAGAAACTGGCACTTGAAATTGGAATGAATCGTTGATTAAAAAGGCTGAATTTCGGAATTTTTTTTGCATTTTCTGTCTTTTTGCTTTTGAAAACTATCGGTACTTTTAGAGAATTAAAAAAAACCTTTATTTTTCGGTAACATAAATTAAACGTTTCATATAAAATAGAAACGGTACTTTTTCTGTCTAATTTTGGTTTGGCTATTTCTGTAAGTGACAGTTTCTAGAAAATTAAAATCTAAAATTTTCCAGATCTATAAAACAGAAAATATTTGCACACGTGAGTGTTATCATTCGAATATCATTTTAGCGGTTTTTTTTTAATACTATTTTCCCATTAATATCTCAACAATATATTTGTACATGCGAGTAACTGCATCAAACCCGTATGTCATGTCCAAATGCTCATAAAAAGGCACGTAGATATCATGTGTGACATTTAGTTGAGGGAGAAGCCATTCAACATCCGTTGTGTCCGCCAGCCAATCACGACCGCCTCTAAAAATAGCAACAGGTACTCTGATTTTTCTTGGGTCGTACAGAGGAGGAGTTTTCTTGACGCACAAAGAGAAAAACAAAATTATTTCAATACGGTTTTCTTGCTGCTCTTCAACGTTAAACTCATTAAGTTGAATACAGAGGAAGACTATCTGCAATTTGAAAAAAATAATGCTCCTGAAAGAATAGAGAAAATATGTTCTGAAACTTAACACTATAAATAATTTTAAAAAGTCATGATTTATGTGGCTAGTAATATATTTAATTAGTTCCATTTTGATTTTTAATTAAAAAAAAATGCATACAATTCTATTAAAATTATAAATTTTACGTAAGAAGGACACGCTATAGAATTGGGTAGAAAACACTAATATATGGAAACAATATGGTGTGACTACATAATAAAGTTTGGAATCGCCACGAGATTCTAAAACAGAACAATCATTAAAATAGGCCTCTGCTATGCATAGCACTGGGGAGTGGGGACTAACTGACCTGGCCATACTTCTTGAGGTTTCCTTGCTCTCCATAATCGAAATGCTGAAATTTTTCCGACTTGACACCCTACAAAAATTTAAAAAAAAAAATCGACTAAAAAAAAAATAAGCTACAAATTGATTCGATAATGCTTTAGAAATAAAATATTTTTCTAAGTGCTCGTGTATATCTCGGCTACAAAAATAGAAAAACCTAAGGTACTCTAAGGGCTCTACCTCATTTTACTTGTAGGATACTAAATTTGTGATTGTCACCACTCAATCATGGTGAGGTACGATCGGAAAACGTTCTTTTTTACCTTGATCATGAAGCCTGACCTAACCCTTTTCAAATCGGGAAATTTTTGTCTTTTAATTTGACTTTGAGGAAACTGAGCACACCAGGCCTGGTACCACAAGGCATCTTATCATTAATTTGTATTTAGATTATAGATCTGCTGACTACGCTTCATTTTTAAACAAGATTCCTGAGGCTGTACATACAACAGATTAACAACCTGTTCATAATTAGCAGCTTTGAACAAATGAAAGACAGATAACTCGAATATTTTTTTTTCATTTAACAATGGTTACGGAATTCGTTCCCTGATCACGAAACAAGCTTGCTTCAAATCATCACCATGATCACCAACACATGTGATGTATTAACCCTCAGCAGAGATCGAGGGCAAACCCCCCAATATAACTCTCAAAAGAAATTGTTTCTTTCCACAGACCACTCCAGTTCTGTGGTGGCCTACAACCTGTGAATTCCAACCCGATGCTTTATAGTGTTGGGTTCTGAACGGTGATCCTGACCCATAGTCATCATTGAAACCAAAAATTTTCCAGTCTAACTTCTGAGTTATAAGCGCGCCCCCCCCCCCCCTAAATAAATAAATAAATAAATAAATAAATAAATAAGTAAACAAAATGAAATAGAATAATAAAATGAAAATAAATAAAAAGGATTAAAATTGTTACTTTGCTTCGACATAATCCTGAGGATTTTACAATTTTTCAAATATATTTAAACTGTCTGGAATTGAAAAGCATTACTGTCATGCTAGGTAAAGATAGTTACTATTTGTTTATTTTACCTCCTTAGTAATTGCATCTTACGATAACATAAAGCTATATCAATTTTTTAAATTAAAAATGCTATGATTTTCTTCCTATGTAATACCTGGGCCCACTGCATCAAAGTTAGGGCCGAGGCGCCTGCTGGAACGTGAGAGAGATAGACATCAACTCGAGACTGGGGACAGAGAAAATACAAAGCGCCTGTGGTTATAGTGGGGGGGGGGACTTAAAGCCATAAATAAAGACCACTTACCTAATACTTCTTTAAAATTTAATTTTCATTGTGCATAATGCTTCATTGTAAGATTTCACTTTTAGAGAGATGAAAAAAAGGTAAACAAGCAAAGAATGAAAAATTCTATCAGGTAAGCAGTGGCTTTAATTTTATTTACCCCTGTTTTATTGAAAACTTTATTGCAACTTAATGTAATAAACACAATTTGAAAAATAAAGCAGAAGAACATTTTCAAAGATATGAGAAGACACATAAGTGCACGCTACATGTATAATGAATAAAAATGCACAAATATATAATGACCAATACATAGTTGTCTTTTATCTGTTTATCTCTCACCTTCACATGGTGTGTACCGTTATGAATAACATTTGAAAAAAAAGCGTTATGATCGATGAAGAGGCCATGGTTGGGATCAAGACAGGAGATGAGGATCGATAGAGAATTCACATTTATAGAGAAGATAAAAGGCAGAGATGATAAAACATAAAAAAGAAGAGAGAAAAAAAAAATTATCATTCTTTGATATCGAGGAAATTAAGTCGCTCTCGTAAAATTTTTTGCACAGATCCACAGATCTAGGTTGCAGATTTACACCATAGAGACTTGAGGTTTGGAAGCTAGGACTAAGAAACTTGCCATAACATTTGATCTTTCAATTAAAAAAAACTTCAGCAAATATATATCGGATTCTATTGATTGCCGTAGTGACCTTGCAAATTGTATTGAAAGAATGGTCTAGCCTTTCGCTGTCTGAGACCAGAGTAAAAGTTGGGGCTCTCCTGCCCTTCGTAAGAAACTTTATCGAACAAATGCAAAGTTTTGACGACCGAAGGAATTGAAAAATCAGAGAGAGAAAAGGGATTAATTCATCATTAATTTCCATATTCAGGGATCGGTCATTACTTAATCATTATGTTAATATTAGGTTTCCTAGGTACAAAAGGGTACCGAACTTTTAATTAAAAAAAAAATGAAAATTCAACTGATTTCAATTTTATTCAGATAATAATCTTTGGCTCTTTATAGCTAAATTGAAACAAGATCAAATGTGATCGGGATTAATTTATCTTAAATCAAATTCTTAAACATGCCATGAAGGTAAATAAAATCAATGACTTCAAAGTCGTGCACTATTTATTTATAGAGTAAAAATAAAAGCGGACCACTCCCCAATTTGCTAGCCCTTTGTATATGCCTTGCTTTAGATTAAAAGATAACAATGCAAATACGACTTGAAAAGAAAAATCAAGACTGATAATGATGTTAAACGGTTCTAAGCCATAGAAATGGATAATGATTACACAGTGCGTCAGTGATTGTGATAATAATGACAAAGAGATTACATGGCGGGAGAACTTACTTCATTAAAAGACTTAGGGTTATAGCCGCAGAGTAGAAAGATGAAGTTCTCACAGATGACCTCTCCCCACTCCTCACACAGGGTACCTGCCACAAGCCGGTGAAGTGGCTCCGGGAAATCAAACTCTCCGTGGCCGAAAATATCCAAGAAAAGCTGAGGGAGTGCATGGTTAGGAAGGAATTATATTAGCTCTAAAAGAAGAAGAAAAAACAGTTTGGGTGTGGTTTGGGCCAATATATATATATATACGAAAATCGACACACAAAAAAAAACAACCTCACATAAATTCATGTTTAGCAAGATATGCGAAATAAATGCAAAACCTCAGAGAACGCCGTGACTTATAGATGATATTTTCGTGGTGTGGAGTTGATGCTTCGGGCTGCCTTTCTCGCTACACACCAAATCCGATTGTCGGCCTCTTTTTGTCTCTGGACAGAAAGTTTAGATCTTAACAAAAGGTTTTATGGTTTGTTTTGTTATTCTTTGCGGTAATGCTTTTCACACGGAACATCATGCATAAATCGGAGGTCTGAAAAAATATCTTTTATTACATTAAGTCATTAATACATAAAGTAATATAATATAATAGGCCCCAGCTGTTTGCCGCAATTTGCTTTTTTTCTGCCGAAAACTGTGAGAACAAAACTGCAGGGCTACTTATAATAAAATGATTATCATTTATTTTTAGCACAGGTTTATGTATGGGCTAGAACATTGTAAGGAAAAGTAACCGCAAATCAAGGACTACTTTATTAGCAAACTTGAGGTTGAATATCGTCCTGAAATAATAATGAGGTATCAAGACTATAAAACTAAAATTTAAAAAACAGGACAATGCTATCGTTTTAGACTTTAATTAACAACGAAAATAACGCCTCACCTTAATCTGTTCGGCAAAATGCACCAGAAGCAGCAAAAGCGGTGACTTGATATGGCCCACTCTGCCGATGGGAGCTAACGCCACGAGATGTTTGACTCGAGAGGCGAGTTCCTGGTCTTCGCTGAAGCGAGCAAACGCTATGGCTGTGCCCTGTGAATGACCAACATAGTACAGCTGTTCGTGACCCGTCTGGTTCAAGATGTAGTAGATGATAGCGGGGAGATCGTACTGTGCCATCTCATCCCAGCTGTGGATACCATGTGTATTTTAATAGTAATAATTGTTATCCTCCTCAAGCTAGGTAATGTACGGTTGAAAACTTAAAATCTGGATGACTAAACTCCAATTACTTGTCGGTTTTTCATTCGTGGCTTTTATCTTTGGTATATTTCAAGAAAAAGCAATCGTGTATGTTGGTTTCGTGACATTTAAGAATTTAAAAAGTAATAAGGGAAATTTTTAGGGCCTTCACATCGGGGCAGTAAGAGTCGAGTTTGGTCTGCGGGCTATCAGTGTTCTGCCCATAACGATGAAAAAAGACATAAGGTGAAAATAGCAACACATGAATTGTGTCCAATGGGATTCTATTCCTAGCTATTCAGATATTAGACACCAACCACATTGCTGCTCCTTCTCCTTCCATATTCATCCTCTTTTATTCCAATTCATCCCCTTTCTCTACAACTTTGTTGTTATTTTTGTCTTTCAAGCGTAATCTCTTATATCTTAAAATTTGTACTGAGCGATTTACAGACGGAATAAGTGACAAGGTCTTTAACTTTGGGTGGTCCTTTGAGATACAATACACCTTTCTCTTTTTCTTCTTTAAAAACATGCTAAAATATAGTCTTTTACACAGATAGCATACATCCTTTTCACCTAAATTGCCAAAAGTCCAGTTTGGTTGGGTCAAGTCTGGAGTGTCTTCTAGAATAAACATTGCCTCGGTTGTTGCCTAACCACACGTCTGCTCCAGCGTCTGCTAGAATGAAAGCGAGACTCTCATTGGCTGGATTGACAAGAAAATCATCGCAGCTTGCCATGAGACCATGTTGGAGGAGGACAACCGGACGAGGACCTGGAGGAAGATAATAGAAGTGTTGGAAAAGGAAAGAAAGAACAGTTGTAAAAGACATTATTGCATTTAAGGTAGCTCTGAAACCTTCTCATGTCAACGGTAAAAATAATGTGTGGGTCATCTATTGAGTGGTTGCATACCTTCGACTTCTAACCAGCCCTGTACTTAAGCTTGGTAGAAAAGCGCCGTACATGAATAAAATTCTTGAAGACTCAAGATACGTTAAGCTTAATATCGAATTTTAATTCATATGCAGTGGAAGATTTTGAAAGAAAAGGGCAACCAGCATATTAAATAGTCTCACCCATATTCTAATCTTATGGGGTTGGTATGATTATGGTAGCTAGAACTGCTGCTCCATAACCATTTTTTCAAAGCATCACTCAATATAATGTTAAGCCATGAAGTTTAATGTCAAACCTGAATCGTCCTACTTTCAGTTTTTAAGATTCTTCTATTTGAATGTCTCTCTTTTTAAAACTGGTTTTATTGTTCTGTTCATGACACATTGCAATATAAAAGAATTACATACCTAATGCTATTTAAAAAGCTAAAACGGGATTTCTAAAGCACTACAGTTTAATAGACATGTACCAGGGGTATACATTTTCTCTGTGAGGGCAGGTTTCCAATTGTTTTCATTTTACAAAATTTTAAGCTGTAAAAACGAGAAATATCCACCATGAAGGAATGTGACAATAACACTGAACTTTTTACACATACTTTTTAGGAGATATGAGAAGAGTGAAATGATGAACATAAAGCGCCGAACAGATTTAAACCTAACTTACCTTTATTTCATACCTTTGCTCTGCCCTTACATTTATGACCAGCCAAGTTTTTTTCATAATTTTCTATGTATTTTCATCCAATTTAAGGTAAAAAAATTCACTGATTAAGAAAAAATAATTCTGAAAGTACAATATTTCACAGTTTAAAAAGAATTTCCTAAACATAATTATATTTAGCTTTATTTTTCCTGAATTCGTCACTATTTTCCTTCCTCTTCACTATCAACCCTAACCCCGATCTTTTTTTTTTTTTTTAAATTTTGGCGAACTCTACACGGGCAATTAAATTTGGAAGAAATCGTATTTGTTTCAAACATGTATAATATGGAATCCAAAACCTCAGGTCCGATTCCATGCATCGCCTTTCATCTCTACAACGAGTCATCAGAGTGAACATTTCTCATATCTTTATGCTCCATCTTCACGCATGATTTCACACATATCCGACCTTTCCCCTTGCCGTTGTGCAGCCCATGGGGTATTCTGTACAGTCCCAGAATGTAGCCATCCTCAGTGATTACTGAGTAGCTCTGCACAGGATATCCTTTGGTTGTGATGAGCTCAGTCTGGAGAATGCAACATGGACAAAAGACACTGTAGCAAGTATTTGTTTAGGGGAAAGTACGGAATTTCAACAGAGCGTGTTTAAGTAATATTTTATTTTAAATGCTATTCTTGACTGATGCGGATTTCGCACATTTGAATCGATTGACGGTCATTTTATTGTGAAAAAACTGGGTCCATGGCAATATAATTGTTTATTTTCCACGATATACTTTTTTTATTTTTTAATTTTCAAGTTTTAAAAAAATCTTCAACATGAAAGAAACACGAATAAATCTAACTAACTTAAAGGAAAAGATAAACAATTAGAGAATTCTCGAAATTATTTCAATATGCCAATATGCGAGACTATAAAATAAAAATAAAAGATGTATGGCTGCTACCAACGAAATGGATCTTACCCCCCCGACTCTTTACCACCCCCCTCCCTCCCCCTCAAAAACACACCGATTGCCACCGGATAATGTCAAACAACTATCCCAAGAGTG
>JAWDGP010006494.1:195000-237500 GCA_033675545.1 Elysia crispata
AAAACAGAATGTTGACTTCGAAAAAAAGATGTTGGAACATACAAAAACCATTTCTTTTTAATTCTTCATCTGTTTTTTAAGTAGCTTATCAACAGCTAGACACCACTTGCAACAATTTGCGCGAACACTAAAACAATCGGACACATCAGCTGTAACTGGTAAATAATGTTATGTAAATATAACTTTACACAGATACCATTTGTGATAGTAGTAGTAGTAGTAGTAGTAGTAGTAGTAGTAGTAGTAGTAGTAGTAGTAGTAGTAGTAGTAGTAGTAGTAGTAGTAGTAGTAGTAGTAGTAGTAGTCGTAGTAGAAGTTGTAGAGGTAGGACTAGTAGCAGTAGTAGTAGTAGTAGTAGTAGTAGTAGTAGTAGTAGTAGTAGTAGTAGTAGTAGTAGTAGTAGTAGTAGTAGTAGTAGTAGTAGTAGTAGTAGTAGTAGTAGTAGTAGTAGTAGTAGTAGTAGTAGTAGTAGTAGTAGTAGTAGTAGTAGTAGTAGTAGTAGTAGTAGTAGTAGTAGTAGTGGTAATTTTACTAGTTGCAGTGGCACTAGTTGAAGTTGCAGCCATGTAATGTTGATAACTTAATAAAGTCCACATTTCCCTATTTTAATATTTAGCAAAAAACAGCCTCTCACAGAATCTTGAAATAAATAACATATTAAATGGTTGATTGTTGGAGGTTGGGTTTTTGTTTTTTTTTTTGCTTTGTTTTTTCCAAAAATTGGAAAATGAAATTTAAAATCGTATGGACCTATTATGGCAGTATTTACTTTCAGTTTATGTGATCTTTTCCCATAATTATGTTAACCACATATTGATACAATAGAGTAACAGCATCATATCCGAATATCATGTCTAAATGTTCATAAAATGGCACGTTGATATCGTGAGTCACATTCAGTTGAGGAACTAGCCAGTCAACATCGATTGCGTCTGCCAACCAATCACGACCGCCCCTAAATATAGCAACTGGAACTTTGACCTTCCTTGGATCGTACAGTGGCGGAGTTTTCTTGGGAAAAAAGGAAAAAATTCAGATTGAAAATTAAACATGTGATGTAAATTTTGCATTTTTAATAAAAGAAACAAAGATGATAGTATTTATAAATCCTGAATTAGCCTACATTTGAAAAAAATTAAATTTGAATTATCTTTTCATTCTCTTACTTTCATTAAGCCTCACCCATATTAAATGAGAAACAAAATTGCAGAATAAAAGGTATATAATAATAATCCCAATCAAAAATCCCGTTTCATACACGTGGTAATCGTTTTAGGTGAAAAATATATTTTTAAAAGGAGAAGATAAACTGCACGTGTAAGTATGTGTTAAAGCTCAATTTTAGGATCTGAGGCACAAATGTGATATCAATACATTGTTATGTTATTCGCGATTAAAACATGTGAGATAGAAAACATAATATTTGAAAAGTCAATGCTTTATTTCTTATTCAGTTTATCTGGATGAAAGGTTTACCAATATTGCCCGCAAAACACGATGGTCGTTTATTTCCAAGAGCCTAATGTTACTAACCTGTCCATATTTGATAAGATTCTTTTGTTCTCCAAAATCAAAGCGCTGGAATTGCCCTGACTTAACATTCTGTGCCAAAACAAAGAAATTCGCAAATTATTTCGAAAGAAATGAAGTTAATGTGTACATACTTTTATTTGCTTAGAAATAAAAACTAAAATTTGTAGTTATCTATAGATTTTCGAGTTCGGTGAAGCTCTCTAATTTTCCGAATAATCTTTAATACAATCAATGCCTGCAAATGGTAATAAAGTTTATACATTAGGTAAAGTTATCTTAAGTATGTGAAATAAACTATTCAATATGACTCAAAAGTAATCGTGCCACCCAAGCATCCTTTCGTTTTTAAGGTTAAATCTTCATGTCATTTTTTAACTCTTCATATGGATCTAATTTTTGTAAAGAAAAAAAAACCAAAGAAGGAACATCAAAAAGAATAACTTATGTATAGCAAATTTGGCAAGACAAATATAAAAAAGAAGTCATGGCCTACTATGTGTTCTCACACATTTTTAAAAATGTTATCTTTGTCTGTTTATAATTTCTCTCTATCACGTAATAAACGCACGTCTTGTCAACAAAAATATTATTATCTTTAGCATTTTGTTGTTGTTCTTGTTTTGCCTTTAAAATACACCTGCTCTTTCTTTATTTTTTTTCAATGCTTAATGAATAATCATAGTAAGACGTTTAAATTGTTTTCATCAACATGGAAGTGGTGAAGAATCGAGTATTAATCCATCTGGTCATTCAAATGCACAGTCTCACATATTCTGATATCTATTTTCACTTTCGTTCTTGTTTTCTTGTTTGTACAAGTAAGAAGTGTTATCTCCATTTCATCTCTTTTAAAATGAATGTTTACTTTACTCATACTGTCCCTTGCTTCCTATTATAACAAGGAGAGATTACCCTATTCTTCGTAGAAAAAAAAATATCACCTAACAAAAGATTATCTACTTCTAAATACCTGAGCCCACTGCAACATGGTGGAGGCTGAAGTGCCTGCTGGATCATGAGACATGTACACGTCAATCCGAGACTGCATGGAAAGAGGGCAAAGAGTTTTCAAAACAAACAACACAGCTAGTTACACATTACACTTAAATTATGTAGAGAGAAAGATTAGGAGAGAAATAAATAGGCAAAGAAAGACAGGGAGAGAGAGAGAGAGAGAGAGAGAGAGAGAGAGAGAGAGAGAGAGAGAGAGAGAGAGAGAGAGAGAAACATTATCTCCAAGAGGTTGTGAGGGAGTGCATGATTTGCAAGGTAGACACAGACTAGCACCATCTGGTATAAAAAAAATGTGGATCGTTAAGATCGGTATAATTTTCCAGGGGACGGTAGAAAAACACAATGCAAAATTTGGTCGCGAGAAAGTTATACCCTTACCCGAATCCAAAGAACATAACATGACTCTTGAGATAACATTATTCCAAATTATTTCTAGACAGTGGAGAAAAATAGACAACATATGGGGCATGAGACACGGAAGATCAGCTTAATCTTTGATATAAAAGAGGACCCAAGGTTATGAGACGGTAAATATAAGATAGAAACATAAGCCCCTACTGGAGCAAGTAGCGAAATAAGAACATATCATTTATCGTGGGACAGATAGCCACCATATAGAACAGTTGGAAAAAGAAAGAAAACATTTGATTGTGAGATAAGTATCCATCAGATCGAGCAGTTAAAAAAAATACATTGATTGTGGGAAAACTGCCTATCTGATCGAACAATTGAAGAAAAAAAGAACACATTGACAGTGAGACAAGCGCACATCAGATCGAGCAGTTATTAAAGAAAGAACACATTGATCGTACGACAGGTATACATCTGATCGAGCGGCTGAAAAAAGAAAATCAAATACATGGGTCATTTAAAAAGGAAATAACACGTGGTTCGTGAGGCAGATACCCATTAGATTGAGGAATTGGAGAAATAAAGAACACATTGATTGTGAAGCAGGCACCGGTCAGCTCGAGGGGTTAGAGAAAGTAAGGAAAGTGTCACAGGTTGTGAGAATGGTATGTAACAGCTAAAAACTTTGGAAAGAGTTTACATTGAGATCGTAAGCTATGTACACGGAGAAAAAGAAAAGTGTTAATCAAATCGATTTTCAAAACATGAATAAGCCTATGTTTATCCTAGGTCAAATGAAGTGGAAAAATTGATCTTGTAACACTGTTATGCAATTTGCTAAGTTTTTCTTTTTTATTTTGTGGTTCAGGTGACTTCGGCCTTTTCTTGAAAATTTTCGTGTTGACATCAAAGAAAATAATTCAGTTCCCAGAATTCGAACGTTTAATCTCCGTCGGCTCCACAATTTAAAGGGGAATATCTTTTTAAGAAAAATGTGATCTGTCATTTTCTTAAACCTTGAAATATATAATGTTTTGAATTTTTGTAAAATATAATGCTAGAGCTATGTGTCTGTTACCTTTTTTTAAACGGATCAAAAACTTAAAACCTAACTGAAACAAAATATGCCGATATGTTCGTTATGGATGATAATCGGGGTTTAAAAATAAATGAATAAGCACAGGAAAGTTTTTATGCAGGTATTTGAATATTAGATTAAAACAGAATTTTTGATTGTCATTTACTGTCTTGATGCTGATCACGACATAAGTGATGATGATGATGATTTTAATCATGATCATGATGGGCAGCGATGGTGACGGTGGTGAAGTCGATGGTGGAAACGATGATATATGTCTGAGAGGTGAAGCAGACTTACAGTGTTGAAAGATCTGGCATTGAAACCACACAGAAGAAAGAGGAAATTCTCACAGACGATTTCTCCCCACTTTTCACAAAAAGTACCAGCCAAAAACCGCAATAAAGGTGCAGGAATTGCAAACTCTCCATGGCCAAATACGTCCAAGAAAAACTGTCAGAGTTGAAGGAATAGGAAAAATACATGTACTTTTATGAATGTCTAGATAAAAGCAGGAACTACCAGTAATTATAAACTTTTACATTGTTCAACTAACACAGACAAACACACGACAGACTCATAAATCAAAGATTTTGCTTTCTTGCATTTTACTTACGAGTGGTCTTACGTGGTTCTTGTTCTAATGAGATTTTCAGATTATCAAAATTAAGAGAATTTTCAAAAGTAGACCTATAAAATATAAATTTCTAAATGTAAGTCTAAATTAATACAACCTGCAACGAAAACGAACGATTTCAGTGTTCTCTGTGAAGATTAACAAAGTATAGAAAGTTCGTGGTACTTTAATGAATTCTACATACACACGTAATCACTCATCCACTGCGTCTTGTTTTCCGATCCACACAAAGCACAGTTTAGACATATCCTCATTTTTTAAATTATTTTTAAAACTACCGCTTTTGAAAAAGCAAACTAGGCTTAGGACACATTGTAAATGTAAATAAAATCTGTTCCAAACTAAAACATTCCTAGAGGCGATATCCTTGGCCAAATGAACAAGTAAGCTGGAATTAAGATTTACAATGGAGCTGAGTTGTGCATCAGCACATAACTAAATAAAGTCTACAATAATGGCAAAACACTCACGTTCATCTCTTCCGCGAACGGCAAAAGAAGACGCATAGGTGGTGACGTCATATGGCTCACTCTGCCGATGGGGGCTAACGCCATGAGATGTTTGACTCGAGAGGCGAGTTCCTGGTCTTCGCTGAAGCGAGCAAACGCTATGGCTGTGCCCTGTGAATGACCAACATAGTACAGCTGTTCGTGACCCGTCTGGTTCAAGATGTAGTAGATGGTAGCGGGGAGATCGTACTGTGCCATGTCATCCCAGCTGTGGACAACAATGGCGGTATATGTCAATAATCCTAAGATCCCATATCCCATCTCTTGTTGATCTCTTTTTCTTTTTTTTTTTCGAAATGCAACAAATTATTTATGATCTATTTCATTACCAAAAGTGCTCGCCTGATTTATCGGAATAAGGTTAACCTGGTGACTCACAGTCAAATAGGCCTGTAATTCGTTCTGAACATGAACACTTTAGTGTCGGTGATTTTGTAATATGGAATTCAGTAGCAATTATATCATGATGTCTATAATAACCAAATCCTTAGATCGGACAAATTTCAAGCGACCCCAGCTTAGAGTCTGTGGAGAAGCAGACCTATAAATATGTCAATCTATTTCTTTGACATTATAACTATTAACCCTCAAAAAATAGTAATAAATAAATGTGTCAAGACGTCTAGATAACTGATTGGGCAAATCAAGCGATCGTTGGAAATCACGTAGTTTTAAGAATAATCAAAAAAAAAAAAAAAACAGACTGGGCCAAGACCCATGACCCACTGAACAGGCATCATTTTGCTGGTACAAATACAATGTGATTAGCTGTAGTAAATCTTTATGTCATTCACCTAAATTTCCAAAACTTCAAGCTGAAAGGATTGAGACTTTTATGTCTCCTCGAATGGCGGTTGCCTCGACTATTGCCCAACCATACGTCTGCGCCGGCGTCTGCTAGGATGAAACCGAGGCTCTCATTGGCTGGGTTGACCAGGAAATCGTCACAGCTGCCCAAGAGGCCGTGTTGGAGAAGAACAACTGGGTGTTTACCTAGTGAGAGAGAGAAGAAGAAGAAGAAGAAGAAGAAGAAGAAGAAGAAGAAGAAGAAGAAGAAGAAGGAGGAGGAGGAGGAGGAGGAGGAGGAGGAGGAGGAGGAGGAGGAGAAGAATAAGAATAAGCAGAAGAAGAAGAAGAAGAAGAAGAAGAAGAAGAAGAAGAAGAAGAAGAAGAAGAAGAAGAAGAAGAAGAAGAAGAAGAAGAAGAAGAAGAAGAAGAAGAAGAAGAAAAAGAAAACATTACATCGCACTGACTTTAGTCAAAGAATTGTTTCGTGTTCTTAATTCTTATGACAAGTTACTTTAACATAATATGATACTTTTTTAATCGCTAACAAATGTCTCCCCACCCCACCCCACCCTCTCTCTCTCTCTCTCTCTCTCTCTCTCTCTCTCTCTCTCTCTCTCTCTCTCTCTCTATCTATCTCTCTCTCTCTCTTTCTCTCTCTCTCTCTCTCTCTCTCTCTCTCTCTCTCTCTCTCTCTCTCTCTCTCTATCTATCTATCTATCTATCTATTTCTTTCTCTGTATCTCTCCCACTTTCTGTTATGTGAAAAAAAAGGTTAAGTATCGTTATAGAGATTAGATATTTTTGACTTTATGTCAAAAGTTCCAATCATGACAAGATCAGATAAACCAAAAAATTCATTGGAAAAAAGTTAATCATAACTTACATTTTTTTCATATGAGTGATTTCTAGAGTATATCACATGAAGGATAAATTCTGTAGGTAAAATCTTCGACTTTTTTTTTAGTTTCGGCATTATTGCAGCTCTCGCTCATTTGTTCTAATTTGGTGTCTCCTTTCACGAGATAGTCTGCTCTGTCTTTTCCAGGCAAAGGAAAAAGCCCTGGTAACCGTTTCAGGGTTATATCGCTTACTGAGAGCCTCAGCAGTTGGAGGGTATATTTTAACGTGGCACATTTTTTTTTTTTTTTTTTTTTGTAGTTGATCGTGAGAGATCCAAAATTTCTGTTACAGATTTAATTATTTAAATGAATGGTTGCCACTTCCTCCAAGGCGGAAATTTCTGAATTGAAGTATTGAATTTTACTTATTAGGCTCTCTGGCCATTCAGTATGTATTCTTCCTCCTTCATTTCCCACAGCTTCATCTGATGACGAGTTGGTTTATTTTGTTTCTCATGACGCAGCAGATTAGTTAGTTTGCACGTGATCACTGGCTATTTTCTAAGTTATCATTGGACAAGAATGTCCTTATTTCAAAGTTCTGGAATAGATTATTCTTTGTTGGTTATACTTAAGTTATTCCACATACTTATGTTGGAAGAATTGCTTTGAGATCTTTCCAGACTAATGCGACCTCCAGCTCAGAACAAATGACTCTAGCGTACTTTTCTGTTGGAAAATAATTTCTTCACCTTTGATTAGCCAATGCCTTAATCACATGTAATGGAGGTTTGATTTAGAAACCTCTTGCTACAAAGATTGCCCCGGTTTTTAGCAGCCGCTTCTCTGCTAGTTAAGGCAAATTAGTTGATGGGGACGTGTCAGGTAATCTTTGTGAATTGATTAAGCATTTCAGTAAATGTGGCGCAGGAAAGAAATGCGGCCATATTGTAATAATTTGTAATTTATTTAGACGGCAGTACCACTTAATAAAATTACTTGTATAGCCATCTTAGAACCTCACTAACCCCACTTTTACCCGTGCTTTTGTGCAGACCATGAGGGATCCTGTACACTTCCAGTATGTACCCGTCCTCAGTAACTACTGAGTGATTCTGTACTGGATACCCTTTGCTCCGAATGAGTTCAACCTGAGAAATACAGATAGAGGTCAGTTTTGGTTGATTGATTGATTGTATATTTTGAATGCCCACTTAAGTCTTTTTTCCCCTCGTTATCAAAGGTTCAATCAAGCCTCATTGCCCACAAACCAGTATTTACTCTTGAAGCAAATCGCACTAAGGGTAAAAGAGGGACATCAAATATCGAAATCGTTTCAAAATATAACACAGAGTGCTTTAGACGTTAAAGTAGGCCAAGTATTATTCTTGATTCTTTTAGATAAACTTCATCATAAATAGTTGACCTTGAGGCTTTCTTATCAGAATGCGTTGAGATAAGCTCCAATTTATTCCAATTACACAACTCTCCGTTTATTTGAAAAAGCTCAAATTTTGTTTCCTCCGCTGATATATTGAAAGTTAAAAACAAAGGATAATATAATTATGAAGGAAAGTAAAGGAATAAGGTCCAGACACAGCCTCAAACAAACAGCTTCACTAACGTTTCTTTGGAAACAATACTGAGATCGGCAAAGAAAACAACGCATATTTTACAATCAATCTATAGACTTTTATTTTCTAAACTTTCCGCAAGGCTAGGCATTTATAGGACGGACACCCTCGACATTGCCGGAAATCTTCAATTAGATCTGCAGCTTCGAACTAAAGTAATCTAAATGCAACTCAAAAAGTTTGGGTTGCGGTTTGTTTGGAAAGAAAGACAGCCTTGATGGCTTGTGGGAAACAAAATTCATCGCTGTTATATTAAATACTAGATTTTATTGATAAAATGAGATGAATACAAAGAATGAAAATCAACATTCTATAAAGAGTAAAAATAAGAAAACCTTACCGTGTTCATATCGACTTCCGGATTTTTGGAAAGGTCATTAGCAGATCTGAATTTGCCTTCTTTGGTAAATTTTAGAGACGTTGCAGCTATGGGCAGTATGAGGGAAAAAAATAGTCCCGCCGCTAACAGCCGGGCTACGATCATCGCTATGAAAAGCATTCTTGAAGCACTTTGATAAACAATCTAGACCTAAAAAAAAGCCCATAACAATGCAAAAATTTTTAAAATGATAGGGGAAAAAATTTGTCACCTGCAAACTTCTCCATGAGCATTGTAAAGAAAAGACTCATAACAGTGCTCAAATATTAGATCCGATCAATATGTGATTTATCAATACCATTATTGCTCCAAATTATAAACAAATATGATTAATTCACTAAAAAAAACATTGCTCTTATTAGACTTAAATTCTATGAGTAAAACTCGCAGATTGATGCAACATTATTTGCTGCGCATGAAGATGATAACTTTTCTAATTTGATTCTTGTGAAACATTTGAAACATCAGAATTTTGTCCCCCACGTTACAATTAAAAATGCTAAAGATTGATATGCGCATATAAAGTTTTAAATAACGGTTTCTTAAGAAATATAATATGATATCAAACCAGTCAAATAAAGCTGATAAAAACATTTGATTGGTGAAATGAAAAAAAAAAAAGAACGAGAACAGCAAAACATTTTTATATCGAGTGATCTAAGGATATTTTTAAAACTTCCTGGAATAAAGCCCTCATTGTGTCTAAGTTGTGCTCTTTAAATAAATAACAATATCTGTTACTTCCACATCCAATTCTATTGCTATTTCTGCTACTATTACAAGGATCATTACTACTACTACTACTACTTCTACTACTACTACTACTACTACTACTACTACTACTACTACTACTACTACTACTACTACTACTACTACTACTACTACTACTACTACTACTACTACTACTACTATTAATACTACTACTACTACTACTACAACTACAACAACAACTTCGACTACTTCTATGACTACTACTACTACTACTACTACTACTACTACTACTACTACTACTACTACTACTACTACTACTACTACTACTACTACTACCACCACCACTGCCACTATTATCTCTAATACTATTAATAAACCTACTTATCGTGCTGCTGTTACTACTACCATTGTTATGTTGAGGTTTTCTTTCATGCAGCGATACTAGTCCGGCTTGGTTTTATTTTCTGCTAGATCCGAGTAAGGTGACCCTTTTTTGTCCTATCACTGAATTTCGAAAGAAATTTTCAAGTACTTTTCAATTTCTTTGCCATCACGATCAAAATGAAAAGTTTCTTAAATATATAATCAAAGTATGAAGAGATTTGGACGCTAATGTACTCCATTTAAACACACACACTTGTCTAGTTTACGTAGCATACCGAAAATGTGACAACTTGGTCAAGATCGGTGAAGATGATCGTTGACAAAACGTCTCTAGTTTATGCAAACAGACATGGTTTGGCGGCCTCAGCTAGACTAATGACAATGCATGTAATGATTATTCTGAATGCAATTGTAATTAAGTCATTTACTTGCCCAGGTACAAAAGACAAACTATTCAAAACTGACTCGGGTTATATAGTGACGAATCGTAACGGGACAACGGAATTTTTTGAGGTATGTGTGTTGGAGGGGGTAAAAAGAATTCATTACAATATGGTGATTATAATCTTCCTCTACCCGTCCATCTTAGGAATAAAGGGTAATTCTCGGATCACCATCTATTGTAAACTGTCTAATGTCCGCTATGTGCTTTTCCCATCTTTAGTTTTTCTGTATTATTAAAAAAAAAAAAGAAAGAAAAAGACAGTTTGAAAAGTTTTAGCTACATGCATTGTCTACTAGTTATGAGAGAGATTTAATATGAGTTAAGACAGATTGCAGTGCAGAAAAAAAAACGAGAAGAAAAGAGCAATCGAAATATATATGTTCAAAGGGAACCTGGATTTTTGTTCTTACATTTTATTTAAATACACCACTAGACAATGGGGTCATCCCTATTAAGCTGCGCATGTGCTTATAGGGATCAAAGGTCACTGACATTTGCTCCATATATCCATCGAAGATTTTGTCACGAAGGTCTCTAATTAGATCATTGGTAGATCTCTCTCTCTCTCTCTCTCTCTCTCTCTCTCTCTCTCTCTCTCTCTCTCTCTCTCTCTCTCTCTCTCTCTCTCTCTCTCTCTCTCTCTCGATCTATCTATCTGTCTATCTACCTATCTATTTACCTATTACATGTAGTATTTATTTATCTATCTACTTGTCTTTCGCTTTTTTTTTTTAATGTTTTCATCTATATAACGGATTTAGGCAAAAAATGAGGACATTCTAACCGATCATTTCTACTAGACTACCTAGAAACGTGAAATTTTGCATAAAGTTAAAAATTGCCATAAATATTGGAGTGGTAATATTTTTTTCAGCAAAATAGTATTTTTGGAAAATTACAGGCGAAAATGTGATTATTATTTTCTTAAAAAGGGAAAGGCGAATGTGCGAAACTATTTCCTGTAAGCAGAGCTGGGCAGAGATGGCAGGAATGAAACTGAAAGTACGCAGTGGCGGCAGATCTAAAACCACCTGGAATAGATTTAGGTGATATAGTGTAGATCTAAGTTCTAAGTAGTGAATCTAAAAAATTCTTCGACATAGATTCTAGATCAAGGGCCCAGATAATTACAGCAGCTAGACTCAAATCAAAAGGTTAAGATCTACAACTAGAGAAATCTAGATTTTACTTTTAGGCTTACAAATTTATTTTTCAAACTTTCATAATTCATTATAACGTAGTTTTAGATATTTGCCCAGCTAAGATTTTCCGCAAGGCAGTGCATTTTTATGCAGTTAATGAGAAAATTCTAAGCTTTCTTATAGGCGGTGAAAAAGAACTAAAAACATAGTGGGAAAGGATTTCAGTCCTTTTTCTAAATTTTGTGTTAAGAATAAGAATTATCGAGACATCTAGATTCTAGGTGAAGATAGGCGGGTAAAGGCATGTATCTGAATAATTTAAGTAAAAGGATGGATATCAAGACAAATATAAGCCTATTTGGCCTGGCAAACTGACACCGTGGTCTTGTTCGTAGAACGGGGTTTACATCTTGTAATATACATGTACATAAGATCTAGCGTTTCCAATTATTAGAATATGCCACTAATTTCGTTTTTAGTCTACCAGCGGAAAAGCGTGTACATGTCCAAAAGCGCAAAGGTAAAAGGAAATTTTAGGTTTTTTGCATACGCAGCAGCTCTAAGGTGAGAAGTAAAACATACGCTCTAGGAATTCTATGTAAACCTCCTTATATACTTTATATGACTATAAACATTAATTCCTATCGGTGTTCCCATTATGATTATGATCGGAGACAAGAAGTTAACGAAAATATGCTGGTACAGAGTAGTGATGTTTTTTTAATCAATTGGTAAGAAATAAATTCCAGAATAAAACAAAATGGTATAAATAGTATATGTTGATATCTCAATATGATCTTTAAATTCCATTTCAAATAGAACTAATTGTAAACATTTATAAAAATTTATCATCGTAACAGACCTTGTCAATCATTTATAATATGTGTTTAAAAGGATCATTATTAGTAAGTGCATGTAATTCTCACCCTCTCATTTGGTTGAAATTTAAATTATCAAAACACATGTTCGGTGTGTTTCTGAGGATATATGTAGTAATCCGCTGATCTGACGTGACGTAAGATGCCGTAACTAGGCATCCATGATGAAAGCAAGCTACACCGTCGTCTAGCAGGTGGATCGGCCAAGAGCGTCTGCAATACAGTGGTTTTCATGGAGGAACTAAAACCACTCAAAAGCACCAATGATACTTACAAACCAATGTTCCAATGGTCATGGTTGCGCCAATCGATGTGGGCAAGACGCAACTAAAAACGTGAAAAGTACATAGGCTATAAAATCATTGAATTGAAGCTTATATTTTTTCAAAGATAAAATACTGATATCGGTGTTTATAATTCGAACTTTACTTTTTTATACATCAATTCCGAATCTTAAGAACCATCTCACAATACATGCGCCTATAGGCGTCTGTAAACACAATTACGATAGTAAATACGATGAAGGAGCTTTCCGACTTCTGATATTATTTTATTATCTATTACAGCCTATTCAAACAGATTACTTCATGACGAAAATTGGATCCCACTCAAATCCATTCAATGTTACGGATTGTAGAAGGTCCGGGGTTCAAATGCTCGGCTAAGTGCGATGTTGAATCTTTTTGGGAAAAACTCTTTACACACACTCGCTTACCTCTCTGTTAAACGAGTATCAGGTGGTAGGCATGTTAGTATGCTCAAGTGGCGCGCTATTTCTATTGGCTGCTTCTCAGTATGTTCAGAAAGACATCTTGCTTGGTAGTGGTCTTTCGAGGAGTTTTATTAAAGCACTCGAGTCTCTATGTGGAAAAGCCCTTTACAAAGCATGTATAATTCGCTCACTCGTTTTATTTAAGTACGAACATTGCAACAAAATGAAGTTTCCCAAGACCTAAAAGAAGGTGTCGACCACAACCAGCTGCTGAATTTCATCTTTGGTCAAAATATACGAGACTCAGATTCGACGTTGAAGAATTACAGGACCCCACGGAAGTTAAGAAAAATCAGCGATAGTTGATGGCAGATTTTCACCACTTTTTCCCTCGGAAAAAGACAACTTAGTTTCGGACATAGAAGTGCTGATTTATTCATTTAACAGTTGTTACAGAGATGGTCATAAGGACCTGTATTTCGCAAACGATTGGTTGCCAATGAAAAAGAGCTGGCCATGCACGTAGAAAGCCTCGACTGCCTCGAAAGCACTTGCAGGAGACGTACCCAAACCCTATTAAGATCTCCTCTTAATTGTCAGTAAGTGCAAGTTAGACCTAACAAGTGACAAAGTTCGAAGACATTTTTAAAAATATCCTGCAAGGAACCGCTCGAAACGGGCGTGGAAGATACAGAAAGAAGAATTGATGACCACGAGTGGACACATCTGAGGTTCAGAGACTACCAGAGAGCCACAGAAGACTGGGACATAAAGATGTGAATTATTGTGATGCCACCAGTGAGGCCCATCGACGACGTGATAATGAGATCTATGAAAACTGGGGGAAGAAAAAGAACTTCACTCTGGTAGAGACAGACTTTGAGCTAATAAATAGCACTTGTGCTGACAGTTGCACAGCAAATGCACTGATGACTTTTAGCTTTTAATTGTTTACTATCATAGCGACGTAGGCTTCCATTTTCATATAATTCATATAATTATAATCCTTACTCTCATATTTCATCGTGACTTGTCCTAGCTCTAATGTAGATCAACATCAAACTATTTAAAGCCAGGATCTCATTTCCGATCCAAAAGATTCCAGCTGTATTCTTTACTATTTTTTATTACACATTGACGCATTTTCTGGAAAGTTTTATAGTTATACCGAGAATCCGTAGCACTAAATAAAGTTTTCACCAGTTGTGTGATCAACATACTTCCAAATTAAAAAAAAATCCTTTTTTAAAATATAAATATCTCTACTTCTGGCGTCTAAAATTTGCTTAGAGTATCGTTCCACCAATGAAATGAAAGTTTATGTGAAAGATGTCACCTGGTCCTTAAAGTATTTCTAGACCGCTTTGATTTGTGATCGTTACTCTTTACTGCCTTCTTTACAAAAGAGGTTAGCTAGCTTGAGAACTGTGTCTAACCTTTTTGTCAAAACAAAGAAAAGATGGATTACTGACTCCTTTGAATGTCTAGTATTATAGAACCGGACTGAACACTGCATCTTCCTTTTGGAATTCAACGAACAACTTTTATGTCTTAACACCTTCTACAGCAATCTTGGTAGGTAATCTAGATCTAGATCTATAGGCACTCTTGCAGTCAATTGATACAGGGCTTTTTACATTGAGAAAGAGTTCCTTTTAGGTACGGACTAACTTACACACCAAAGAGGGCTCTTTCCGATATTCTCTCTGGAATATAGAAATAATATAGACTAGAACAACTCCAGAGCTTTTTGGCAAATATTTAATTTACATCTATATTTGAAATATGGATATAAAATCTAGAGCATTTGGTACATATTTTTTTTAATAAATTTAAATCATGCATGATACATGATCGGTAGTTGTTTTCACTAATTTCAAAATTTGTGCAACTTAGAGCTATGCACCGCCCCCAATAATAATTATAATAACAATAACAATAGACACAAAACTCATAGGGGTGTACATCTGCTACCAATACATGATTGCATGGGGGGAAATCTTGTAGGGAGTTCCCAAAATGCCTATTTAATCACTAAATATTTCAACAGCTGCGCTGTAAACAATCCTGTATCAGTACACTGACTAACTCTAATCTAGATCTATAAAAAAATAATATGTATACTTTTTTTGGTAAAATTGCAGATATTGGCCCACCTCATTTCTGGCTTTACAGCTGAATCTTTCCTGACGAAATCGAAGCTTGTAGTTTAATGAGATTTTAGAGCAACACAAAAATGCTTAAATCTGGAAAAGTATTTATTTGCAACGAATAGAACCTTCATGTTTGTGTCCAGCATATCAAATTCATTAAGAAAAATACAATTTTAAAGCTTAGGGTGATTTGGGCCGATATCTGCAATAATACCCGTTTTTCTTCTTTGAGGAAAAAATGTAATTCACAAAGCTCAGTTTTAAAAAGTTAAAAGACATCTTGATCTATAGATAATTATTCACTGAAAGTGTAGAATGGTAAAAAAAAAATAACGTTAAGTTAATGTTTGGTAAATTTTAACTTAAGAAATTAGAATCTGGAACTATATCTAGATCTAGAACCTTTAAAGCCTCTTTTAACAAACAAATCATCTTGGTCTGGTTGAAAATTTTGTTTGACCCACATTTTATTATGTTTTCAAGCTAGGTGGTTATAATAAGAGAAACTTTGATGGGGTCTCAGTCTTATGCATTTTCATCTCAAGATATTATCTAGTCTTCTTCAGTCAAAAAACTTGTTCTAGGTTTTTTAAATCTGTGATTCTGTCCATAATCCAAGATGAGTTTGTTTCGTGAAAAGCTCTGTCATATATCATAATGATATTTTTCTTAATTTGTTAGCTACATGAGTCCAAAATTATTGAATGGAGGTTCACAGTAATAGGTCCATATTCTCCACTTCATCTTTCAGGGAAATAGGGCAATATGTTTCATTCATCTTTCGGGTGTGAGGTCTCAAATTTTTTTCAATGGGTGTGCAGCATCTCCTAAGTAAGGGATTGATCTTAAGCCTACTTTTTTCTTGTTTGCTAGGCTTCACATATGGGGTATGACAAGGCATAGAGGTTGAAGGTTCTTTGATGCAGAAGGAATTGAGAGGAGCTTCAGGAAGGAGGCATTTAGTAAATTGTAATAAAGGAGACTCAATTTGCTATCATTATCTGGTTATCAATCAATAACATCGACAAAGGAGTTGTAAATGTTCCTTTTCTTACAATCCAAAGCACAGGTATTTCTTGTTTTATTGTCTTGCCCTTAGTTTATAGATTTTGTACTTATCTTGGTAGTGTTCCTTGAGTAAGCTTGCTAAAATTGTTAACACTGCAGACATCATTATCTCTTAATACAAAAAAGTCATTTAAACATTTCACAGAGTTAGGTAAATTTATGGTTAATTGAATCTTCCTTTAGTAAACTTGCAAAAGTAGTTGTTATGCAAAATAAAGTCACCCAAAATGTATCAAGGCATGAATGGTTAATTGAATCAAATATTTTTGTTACCTATTTTCTCTAGTACTATTTGATATCTGTAAATCCAAGCACAGAAAAGAAATGAATGTGGTTTTTACATGGCACAGTACTTTCAGAATTAAGTAGGCTTGAAGGATGATTTTTATATTTTTTAATATTTGAAAGCTGTTTCAATTTAGTCTCTTCTCCTTTAACAAAATGACAAGGCCTGTCACTTAGTGGCTTAAGCCAAGTCTCTGCACTGTAGACTGAATCAGCAATCAGCTGTAGAATAAAGTTTGAGTAGAGTTTTGTCATTTCATCTATGCTTAACTGAGGGTTGAAATGGAATATGGAAGCATTAAACTTATTGTTGTTGTTTTTTTTTTTGGAGTGACAGCATAGTGAAAACTTATCAAATTAGATATATACATGTATGAGCAATTGAAATGAAAGCTCATTGAATTGCCTAGTTTAAATGTTACCGTTTGTCCTCAAGGCAATGATAAAGATATTTTTATGATGTACTGAAATGTCTTGTAAGTGGTCCCGGAAACATACAGGAAAGTCAAAGGAGTCATCCCATATTACAAACAAAGTAATGTGACCAAAAAATTAGAATTGTATTATGTTGTCAACCATCTCATCTTCTATGTCAGTAAATCTCGACCTTAAAACACTATGTATTTGAAGCTAAAAGTAGTTTTCATTGCATTTTCATTTTTTTTAGGGTTGTGACAGTGACATTGAACATGGCAGATGACTCAAGACACAGTAGCTCTCCAGCTACACCAAGTGTTAGCAATCCGAGCACTCCTCGTCCAGAAGTCCGAGCTACACCTCCTCTTGCACGAGCTACACCACCATTGGCAAGAGCAACACCTCCTCTCAATGTGCCAGGGGCGCAACTGCCTTCACACGCCCCTCATGTCCCATCAAGTCTAGCAATGAAAAATGTAAGCCAGGCATCAATGGGTGCTTCTCCAGGACAACAGGGTCAGCTCACAGGCCACCATCAAAGCAAATATGCCTCTTTGCTTGCTGTTATAGAAGACATGGGCAGGGATATCAGGCCAACCTACTCAGGCAACAGGACATCTACTGAGAGACTTAAGAGGAGCATCGTTCATGCCAGAATTCTTGTACGGGAATGTCTTATGGAATGTGAGAGAAGTGCAAGGACTTGAACAAAAGAGCCTTTTTTTTTGTTTTGTTTTTGTACATGTTGCTCTCTGATTCATGGATATTATTATTATTAGAATCTAATATGCAAAGAATGGCAATGTGTTCTGGCAAAGTTCAATCATGTCATTAAAACATGTCTAAGAGAAACAGAACTTAAACCTTGCATTTGGTTTCACAAGTGGCACTGTATGAGAAGCAGTTCTAACCTAACTTAATGAACCAAATCATTAAGTCTGGGCTAGTTTATTACTTTATCAAGTTTTATCCTGTAAGTAATACAACATTTTGGTGCTGACTCAATGCGAACTTGAAATTTTGTAACCAAGTTAAATTTTTTTTTCCTAAAAAAGGAGTAGAGATCCTTTCCCTCTTTGTGTTAATAAACATAATGAAATAATCATAACATTTGGTTACATTCGGCGTGAGAGTTCTTTACAGTAAACCATTGTTAAATCAAAATGATTGTTTGATCTCGATCATTTTTATCATATTAAAATTACCTGAACTGTGTTCAAACCAACAACAGTGTTGCAATCCCCTGAATGTCGGTTTGGCAATGTTTCATATTAATTCTAATTTGAGCATTAAATTTTGTCATAAAATCCTAAAGAAGTGGGATGTGAAGAAGGTACAGTAGAACATGACTACAGAGGGATTTTTCGTTCCAGAAGAAAAATCCTGCTATAGGCATGGTCCCGCTGTAGGGAAACAAAGGGAGTTTACCGAAAATTAAAAATAAACATGCAAAATTATCTCCCTTGTCCATTAAAAGTAAATGAACGTGACCCCTAAGCCTAGACTTGACCTTTTTGGTTTACTTTGAGTGCCTCTCACTCATCACTTAGCCAGCCGCCCGCGCTGCACGCAGCTGACTGATCAGTTCGAGATCGCCTACACTGGCTACAATTAATAACCAACTCCCTCCCTCACACACGCTTACAGATTATGCCCCATCCCACCCCCACCTTTACTCCCCTTGACTCAGGTGTGGCTAGCAAAGGCTTGGCTTTGAGCCAGCTGAGATAAGAGAGACTTACTTTAAAAAAAAAGGAAAGAAAGAAAGAAAGAAAACGCTGCTCCTCTTGTTTACACCTGCTCAATCGCCCCCGCTATATCCATGTTCAGTACTTTTCCTGTCCCGTTTAATCCAAGCAATGGTAATAGAGTTTACATAAGGAAAAAAAGGGGATCGCTGTGAAGTCCCGCTGTAGGGATGGTCCCGCTGCAGCGGCTGCCGCTATATTCATGTTCTACTGTATAGACTTTAGACTAGCAAATCTCTGCCCCAAACCTTGCAAACCAACAAGCACAATGATCAATTAATCCTCCAGTCACCAGCGCAGAAATAATTTATACATGGCATCAGGATGAGATAGCCTTAATTTGATCAAAAGAACCATCCAAATATTGATCAGTCTTTAAAATTAGCCTTAAGGGAAGATATGAATTAAATTTACTGCATTTTGAATTAAATGGGTGTAAAATTATTAAAAGTATAAATTTAAATTGATCCGACTTATGGTAAATAAAAAAAAACAGGAGTGTGTTGTTTCCAAGCTATTTGAGACTAAAATAAAGGTTTGCATCCTTTTGTGTTTAGTCTGCTTTTTCCATTTTAACATACTAGAAGTTGAGTAAAGGCCAGCAAGATTCATTTTCTTGTGACAGAGGATAATTTAATAGGATATTTTATTAATCATCAAACAAAGCTACGTAATCTTTGTTCAAATTCAATGCCACATGTGAACTTAAGACAATTTTTAACTTAGCATACAAAGAGCGACCTATAGGTGGTACTAATCCAGAACAAACATGTTCAGTACAAGTGATTCTCTCGATTCATGTCATTGTTGCTCAGAAGACAAATTGTGAGGCAGTTGGGGTGAATTCAGCTCATCATAAAATAATTTCAAAGTCCATAGGAGTAGCAAAAAGTGATTTTCTTTTTAGATAGGTGGAGCCTGAAACAATGAAATGCTGTCTGGCTAAAGCATCATATCTTCGTTGAGACCAAAGAGTGCCTGTGACCATGTGGTACACAGCTGAGGAGTTGAAATCCCATCAGGCATCAGCGAGAGAATCACTATTACTAGTCGGATGCAAATTTGAAAGGTAGCAACATTCAAGATTTAGTGTTCCATAGCTTTCAATCTAATGTCTTTGATCCCATATTGTTAGAAGAAAAACACCTTTGGATTCAAGCTTTACTTTCTAATGTAGCCAGATTGGTCTGAAATGTTTAAATCTTTAATCAGATTTTGCTATTTGTCACCTGTACACTGGTCACTTCATATCAATTCTGACAATTGACATAGAGTTAGGGTTTACTTGAAAGAAGGACAAAAAATTGTAATGACTTTTTGAGTTACCAAAATTTCTACAGCAATTGCAAGCATACTTTAATTGAAAAGTTTCCCCCCAAAAAATATAAATTAAACTATATACGTTTTACTTCATAGAAAAGGTCAAGGGGATATTCTCCTAATGATTTCGTCAAATTTGAATGACTGAATTGTGATCAAATACAGAAGTTGATCCCGGTTCTGCGGTTATTAAGATATTCCCACTAACACTCACTTACGGTAACACATGTTTAATTTGCAGAGACATATTACAATTGTGGTAAAAAATCAAAGCGCAAACACAAGTTCACATTAACAATAACATCCTTTTATTTAATGCAACTTTTCCATTCCCATAAATGCAAAGACTGGTCATAAAATGAGCAAGTTGCTATAAGGTAAGTCTCTGTAGCACTGTCTTCATTTAGTGGCAAATCACTAGTACTTGAGAGAATTTCACCATGAGCATATAACTGGCACCAATCAGCTCCATATGCAAGGTTGTGATCTCGATGTGTGGCAACAATGGGCATGCACACATCATCTATAGATAGAGCAAAAAACATTTTCATATTTTTTTAGTTACGAATAGTAATCCTTGAAGATACATGTAATTAGCTTTAGATGACAAAATATTAGCTTGAGAGTTTTATTTTCAATGTTTTGTGCCTTCTTGGCTTTGAAGGTGAAAGAAAAGATTCGGCAGACTCAAAAGACATTATTTCTGAAAGTCAAACAAGTATTGCATATCTTAATATTTGACTTGTTTAATATTGATAATGATTTATTATGAAATGTTCACAATTTGAAATGACCTTAACCGATAAAAGTACACGCATCTTGTAACTAAATGCCAGGAAGCTTCCTTTTAGAGGACAGATGGTGTTGTGATAATCTGATATCATTTCTTTACTTGCACAAAAATATATCTACTTGTATAAAGGACAAAGTCCTTAATTTTAAACCACAGCAAAGCAACAAGAGAGGACTGAAACTATTTCAAATATTGCAATGGTTTAAAGAAAAGAAATATCTGCCTTAATTAACTTTAATTATATACGTGTATCACCTATGGCTTTACATTCACATGTACATTTCTGTATTTTTTTTTTTTCGGTTGAAAAGAAGTAGATAAAGTAAGAAGCTGTTAAAAGCCTTTTGCGTGTTTAACCAGTTGCCTGCGCTGTGTACGTACATTGTATGTGCCTATCTGAAGGGTGTTCCATGCACTGTGTACGTATGTTGTACTTGCTCAATATAGCAAGTTTTGTTTTGCGGCATTGAAAATCAGTTTCGGTTTTCAAAGAATAAAAATAGTATCACTGGAAAGCTCAAGTTTTCCCCAAACTTTTAATACCTCATGGTATCATCAAAGGAGGACAAAAAACGTTTAACACATAGGAAACACACACAAAGTCGTTCCTGTGTGTTGGAAACTAGATCTAACCCATATTATACGGAAGAGTGTCAGTCTTGACTAGATCTAGATATTGACTAGCAAGCCATGGCTTTGCCTTTGATATACAGTGGAAACCTCATACAGTAATTCGGATTGTATGGGAATGGATTAAATATTTGAATTAAGAGCATGCAGATTTGCTACTGCCACTTAATTGTTAATGCATCCGCTCCCTTCTTGATTTGTTAGCACACTGAACAGCCTTTTTTGGGCAGTAATTAGCATTGCTTGCTGCTTGAGAAATGTGATGCCTTAGGTGGTATTGACTTCGAATTAAGAGAATCAAATTAGAAATACTTCAAAATACGAGTCTGATTCTAACAAAGCCAAAGAGTAAAAAATAACCTATCATGTTGCAAAATTCGGTTTATGAGAAATTCAAACAATCAGACTTCAGTTTTTGCGGTTTCCACTGTATCTATCACTATTATTTCTAGATGTAGAATTGTAGCAAATTTTAACATGACGGGCATATCCATAGTCTCATAAAAATTTCCTTAGCATGGGACAGGGAAAATTGTGTAGCAGTCAAGGGGTTAAGCTTCCTGGTTTCCACCATCCCTTTTTTTTTTTGTACTGAGCCACTACATCAAGAGTGATATTTAAAATTATATTTGGGTCCTTTTTTCATACTAATATTTCTTGCCTAAAAACTATAATGAATATTTAAAGTTAACAACCAAAGTTATTTTTTAGAGTATTTGCAGTGTACAGTGGAGCCCATATTTAACAACACCTCGAATAGCGATAACCATTGCTATAATGATAGTTCTGAAAATCCCCGTTTTTTCCTTTATTTAAGTCATTCAATTTATTCCTACAATAACAAGTATCGATACCGCTTTTCCCCTGTAATAATGAGATTAGATCTGAGGGTACAACGGAAAGAAAGCACCACAATTTTTCATAGGAAAAAAATCTTGAGGATTTAATCTCGCCCGCATTGCTACTGCAGAAACAAACAAGCGATGCAGGCTTTCATGCCGTTTCTCCACAGTTACGTCCTGTTAAAGCATAGTTTAGATCTAGTATCAGTATCAACAGTGTCACCAGAGCTCTGATATCACACAGCATGTGGTCCAGCAAGACCTATTCAACTCACTCGCAGCAAAGATTTTCGAAAATCACATCTCCCATTCATTACAATAAATTCTCCTTCATTCCTTTTTCCAGGAATAACGACAACCCTGGCTATAATGATATTTTATGAAAAGATTAAGAGTTGTCGTTATTGCCGAGTTCCTCTGTATTTTGTTTGGTTTGGTAGAAAAGGATTACATAATTTACAATTTTCTTTCCAATCATTTTAAATTAAAAAATCAAATTAACACAGGCAAGATAAATGGAGATATTTGATGCACTGCTAGCTTATTAAGATATGTCATCTATACCAGAATAAATTTTTTTCTTCTGTCCAGGCCACATGTAACTTATGGATTTGCAAATTGCTGGATAGAGACAGAATATATGAATTTTTCTCATTCTCAAGCACTGCTCAAGTTTCTTCTAAACAAATGTCAGTCCATACCATTAGGGAACTTCAATAAAATTAATTTGTATGGAGTTCCAATGTACGTAAGAAAATGACAAAGTAGAAGTGAGAGTATGAAAAGGTGAATCTCTAAAACTTTTTAGATAAAAAAATTCAACAAGCAGACATGATTTAATCAAAATTCATATATAAAATAATAAAACAATGATTTCAGAATTTTAAAATTGCCAAATTATATTATAATAAACAAGAATCGTTAATTTTGAAGGACAAAATAAAATGTTCAATACTTTTTTAATTGTACTTTGTGCATTGCAATGGCTGCAAAGTCGGGAGAAAAAGAAAAAAAAATAGAAATTTGATTAAATCTATAAATGAGGGAGTTCCTTGTTTAAATTTTAAATTCAAACATACTTGAATTTTTATAGTCTATGATATGTGTCCCATTGTACATTGTTGCTGTCAAGATGCTCGCTCCATTTTTTGGATTCCACTTGATCCTCCAAATCCCTCCACCCAGGTTGGCACTTGTCAAAGGTGTTTTCATAGATCTCCTGTCCCACACCAGAATTTCTTCATCATAACTAAGACATAAGAGGAACATCAAGTTTATGTGTTGTGTCAAATATTGATGGCACTAGGATAAAACAACTTACTTACTGAAAGAGGGGAAAGAGAAATGACATTAAACTATAAATGGAGACAAAAATGTGCACATTACATTGGACCCAGCCAAAGTTCTCCATTATAAAAGAAGGCAACAGCTCATTCAGCCCAGTTTAGTGCGTGTATTCCCAAGAGCAATTTGAATGATCAGAAAACTGAGATAAAAGAGTACAATCAAGTTGTTTTCAAGATGACATCTGGACTTGTTGGTTAGACCAGTCTTTTCAGACTTGCCTACTTCAAAATTTGAAAATCTGTAACAAACATAATTTTTGTCTGTAACAAGAGACAAAATTCTGTAACACCCCACTAATGGAAAAAAAAAGCATGACAAAAAACAGAGATTATTAATTTATATACATATAGATATCTTAACAATAACTTATGTCTGGTGTAATTAAGTAGTGACAGCTAAAACAATCCACTGAAGTTGAAGCAATGAAGCATTTAAACTTGGAAAGCAATTAATCCTTACAGTGAGAATCTCATGGAGAGGATGTTGGTTCTTTTTTTTCAATGTATTAAAAAGTAGATCTCATCCACACAAAATTTGTAACATCCATCACTTTTCCATAAATCCGCAAAGTGTGCATTTTTTCAGTAATGTTTACGCATTTTTCTAAACAGTAGGCAAGTCTGTCTTTTCTGTCACTTGTCAGCTACAGGAATACTAGAGGAAAGGTTTCAAAAAATGAGATGAAGGGCTGTATCATGCTTTAAAGTCTAACTGCAGAGGAATGAACAGGAAACCAACTCTCTTCGCAGATCGTCATTATTTCAAATCTATTATAAATACATGTATAGAGTAGTTCCTGCCAAAACGCCAAACATGCATGGCCATGTCTTTCTGCATGCTTTTGCGCCACGAACATTTTTCTCTTTTTAATTTATGTGCATAAAAGAACACACTTCTGGGGTTTTGCTTTGATTAAGAAGGGCCTATATCATTGTGCTGCAGCTTACCTCAAAGTTGCTCCATAATAACCCACAATTATGCCCCAAAGACACTAACTGGAAATCTTTGACAAAAAAAAAGGGTCAATTTGTGATTACAGAACGACCCTATTTTTTTTTTTTTGACCAACTTCTGGTTTAAATAATTACAGGTCATCCTTTTTTCTCCAAATAGATTTATAGGCTTACACTTTTTTTTATTTTTAATGAATAAGGGAGATTACCTTGAGATTTTTACTAGATTTTCAAATGGTATTACAAATAGAATTCCAGTGAGTTGATTTAGTTTACTTCTTCATATATAATGTAGACATTTTTTTTCGTTCGCTCCATGAATTTTTCATCTTCAATACCCAATGAAAACAAATGATTTGATTTCCCCATGAATTCTTTGTTCAACAAAGTTAGTGAGGGTTCATCCTTAGATTAAATTGCATAACTTAAATGGCTCTAAAAATTCAAACATATAGTGATTTCAAACAACTTTTTAAATTGATTCCCTGTTTCTGAGCAAAATTTTTTAGGAAATTTGAACAATATAACTATATCCCTTATGGGCTGTTTTTCCCCCCATAAAAGCTACAGCTAAAAGATGCAGTTTAATTCCCAATTCTCTTAAAACTTCACGATTTGTAAATATAGTAAAGCATGGATTCCTCGAATTCATTGAGGAGCTTTTATATGTTTGAGGAAGACATGTTCAAACATTTTATTTTTACCACTCAGGGCACTGAATTTGCATTTGAGACAAGCTTCTCGGATATTGAATGAATTTTTGTATTGCCAATTTTTATTCATTTTTTTTCAGCGAGGTTGAAAACCAAGCCGAAAAATAACTAAAAAAAACTAATAAGTACACATGTACATAAATTACAGCTCTAAAAGTAAATCTCATCTTTATCCATATCATGCATATCTTCTGAAAGTTTATTACTGTCGGGAGAAAATAGCTTGCCCACGATGAAATCAATGATAGCACTTCAAAGCATTTTACTACCACTCTGGTACAAAAGCTTCTGGACGTTTTTGCAGTAGAAGAAAAAAAAGTAATTCAACTACATTTTCTTTTCCATAAAGGAAGCTAAAGCAGAAATGCAGATCTAACCACAGGGAGTCCTATAAGTACATATCTGCAATATTTGAACTGAGGTCTAAAAAGGCCAAAAATCACACATCTAGCATTCCAGCGCTTTACTGTAAATAAAACACAAAATTTGCAAATGTGTGATAGGATATTATATGTTAAGCTCTTTATTCAATAGAGCATGTAAGTTAGCCAAAATGATAAACTTTTAAAACTTATTACTTTCTTACCTTCCAGTGGCAAACACATTTTCTAAAAACGGGTGACTTTGTATACTGCACACACCCATTTGGTGCCTGCCAAAGACAATATTAACAGAACCAAATAAAATGCTATTCATTGTCAAGGATTCATGGTAATATGCATAAAAAGTGAAAGGAGGAGAGACAGAGGCAGGAAAAGAGAGAGATAGACAGAGACAGAGTAAGGGACTCGGGAAGAAAAAAAGAGAGAGAAAAAGCAAAATATAAAGTCTTCATTAAACTTTGTAATACATTGGTCTTTGTTGAAATGCACTCCATGCAATTGAATTATCTAGTTTATGCATCATACTCAATTATATTTTAACATTTTTAGGGCTACAGTTTATACTTTATAGATGAAAATGGTTTTACACCACTTATAGGCTAAAAAATTGTTTTGTGTCCAATCAGTCAACAAAACAAAGTCGCACATTAACTCAAATCAGATTATAAAAATAACAAGAGGATAGTATAAAAGGCTGAATTGCTGAAGACATTTATAAGTACAAAGGTTATACTAATTTCAAAACTTTTGATGGGTGTCTCAAAACCATATGAATTATGACAAGACATGGTTAAAACTAGGGATGTGCTGGGTTTTATAAGGTAAACAAAAAAGAGTGAAGTGCAAGGCCTAAGAATATGCTTTTCTTTTTCGTCACAAATTTAAATTCTATGTTTTTCATACATTTAACCTTGAAAATAAAGCTGATGCATAATCTGGGGTTAAAGAAAGCTGGTATATTAGGCCTCTTACCTTTTGCTTATAAAAGCTGGTCTGGAATTATCTCTTGTATCCCATCCTTTTAAGCGGCAGTCATCACCACCTACAAAATTGTTCACTAGAAACCTTTAATAAAAGCATGGCAAGGTTTGTTCATTATTATCCTTCCATTAAAAATGTCTGATACGACATACAATAGGATACAACATATACATTACCAAAACAGGTTTATTTTTTTTTCTATATCCACAGGTTATTTAAAAAATTTCCAAATATGTTTTAAAAATCAAACAGTGGTAAAGGATTTTATGTTGTATAAAACGTTAGATTAAACAAAAATGTAAAAATGTTAGTAATAGAGCAGAAGGTCTTGAAAAATAAAATGAGAACATGTCTAATTTCTTTGTTTTAAAACAGATTGCACTAGTAACTGCAAAATCAAAGTCATTTATTCCAAAACAAAATTTTAACCTGTAAAAACAAGATTATTGTCAAACTTGTGAAATGCTGTGATCCATGCCTCATAATCATGTGCATGCCAGGAAAGGACAGGGGTCAAATCTTTTTCAACATCAAACAGAGTGAGAAATCCTGCTGAGTCTGAAGCTGCCACCTGATACGTATTTCTGTGACAGAAAAGCATACATACACACATACAAAGGATTCATCTCTTACTCCAATAATATCCATGTTAAAAATCTAAAATAGATTGAGAGCATATTAAAGCAGTTAAGCACTCCTTGAAAGTTTGTTTTATAAGGTAAACAAAAAAGAGTGAAGTGCTACGCCTAAGAATATGCTTTTTTTTCTTATTCGTCACAAATCTAAATTCTATGTTTTTCATACATTTAACCTTGAAAATGAAGCTGGTGCATTAACTGAGGTTAAAGAAAGCTGGTATATTAGGCCTCTTACTTTATGATTTTTTTGTTTTGCTTTGTTTTGTTTTATACATTTTGGAGCTGCACTCTACTTATTTTTGTTTTTTTACAGTGCTTCACAACTATTCACAAAGCTCCACTGCCACATTCAATTTAATCGAATGTTTATTTACCTTACTAACCCATAATTCCTTAGGGTTAAGGACAAAGATATTGTAGTACCATAAGGGAGACAAGAACCATGGAAATTTTCTCTTTTTCTTTTAACACAGATAAATTGTCATGTAATCACAATTCATTCTTTGTTAACAAGGATGAGTTAATGCTGCAGATCGTATCCAAGAATAAGACTGTACCTCTTTCTGCCAACAATGGCTTACTTTCAAACAAATAACATGATAATTTAATTTATAGAATCTGAAATAAAACAAATTGAGAAAGTATTTTTCATATTGCTTTAGGTACATTTTTATGATGCCCCCAAAAAAATTTCTTATTTTTTTCTGTTCAATCTAAATCTTTCTAAATAAATAAAAGATCCCCAAGGAAAAATAAAACTTAAAAAAAAAAAACAGCCTTAAAAAGGGTAAAAAATTGCAACAATGCATCACCTTTTTTTTTATTCATTTTGCTTTGAGGATGATGCATAAAATATCTGGTGTTAAAACAGAATGATTTTTTTTTCAGAAGCAATTGTCAGCAACTATTTTATCGCCAATTTTTTTTTATCAGAAAAAAAGAAATATTAAACACGTAGATATTTACCCAATATCAGGATTTGAAAATCCTAGTGATAGACCAAGTGCATGGGAAGTCAATTTCGCTTTCAAAATCTCTTTTGCAATAAAGCTTTCATCAACAGCAAAGAGCTACCAAAAAAGAAAAAAAAAAACGCATACAAACAGAGACAAGAAAACATTAAACATCTTTAAGCAAGTTTGATTTTATCAAGTTTACAATTGCCTTTTCATTTCTTAAACTAGAGCATAAAATGGCAATACACTATCTTGCAAAGACACATTGGACATAAAAAATATCTACCTTTAATAGTATTGAGAAAGTGTAAATAGCTCTGGTAGGTCTAAAAGTTAGAGATTTCCTTTTTTCACTTGGTTTAGCGGCAAATTTTATGTAAATTAAAACACATACCTTGGAGTGCTTTTTATTGAATGTCATAAAGTCAATTTTGCCTTGATGTCAACAACAGCTTTAATTTTTTTAATTTTCTGAAATCAGAGCCTTGCAAATTAAAATTTAACAAATAACTTGTCTTAATGTATCCAGGCAGAAGATCTCATTCTACCCTACCTAATCAATAGATAATTTCTTTTCCCTTGGAAATCATACTTCTAATATCTAGATGCCAATATTATTATCCATATTTGAGAAATACTCTACAGCCCAGGGTTGCGTTATTTTTTAAAATCATTTTCAGGCATTGCCTTGCCATTTACACACATTTTCCCTAGATGCTTTTACTACAGTGTGAATTATTTCAAAACAGTTACAAAAGAAACCGGAGGCAAGATATATGTGGTTCCTACAGAAAATGTTACAAATTTCAAGGATTGCAAAGAAATCATATGAAACAGTGAGAAGCCAACTAAACAAGATCACTCATAAATAGGATATGTAAACACTACGCAGCCTGTTTTGGCCATGTGATAAGAAGAGAGGTGTTGGATGGACTAAAAAGTGGCTCAAAGTAGACTGAGTGACAGAAGTACTGAAAGCGACAAGGGATAGAGATGCATGAAAGGTCATGATCGCCTACATTAAATAAAGAGCAGGGCATCTGATTGATTGACAGTGCTAGTTAGACGCTGATCTCAAGGCTTGCTAGGAAACCAAGAGCAAGAAAAGGGCTTTCAATAAAATATTATTAATGATTAAATTGAAAAAATCTACAGTCTCCATTAGAGTCCAGAGATGCCTTTCTTTTGAATCAGTCTCCTTTTGCAAGAATATAAAGATTGATTACACATATTTTAAGTAACCTCAGAATCGATAAGTGGTAATCATTTAAATTGAAAAAAAAAAAAGATTGGGATAAGCATACTTAACTATATACAATGTATATATGTACAGGGAAAATTGTGTTTCACCTGACAAAATCCCTCTGCATTAACCAAACCAAAAACAGCTTTGTCCTCCAGTCTTTTGTCGACCCATTTAATATCCAGCACACCACAAAGGTCCAACTTTGAAAGTTCCTCTAACTGAGGCAGGCACTGGTTCTTGAAATCCAAACCAAATACAAACACTTCACCAACTCTTGTCTGCTCCGCTTTATTTTTTGACTGTGCTGAAGAACCATCCTAGAAAAGGTTAAAAGTGGATTGGCGTATAAAACAGAGTTAAAAAAACATTGCTGCTATTATCAGTTCATCCTTCAATCTAGTGATGGAAAGAAAAGGAGAGCCTCACTTCATTCAAGGCCAGATATTTCATAACAATGTAACTTGGTGCTTTTTTCTATTATCATTTTTATGATTAATATTATAATCTTCTCAAAAGAAGCCTCTACTTTTAAGAGCTAATAAATTGCAGAGTTGAAATTTGATTGCAGATTAATACACTGAACTGAATTAAACTGATCAGGTACTAAAATAAATGTGTGATTTACATTAAGTTAAGTATGGTGTTTTTAAAGAAGTATTTGCTAACTTAAATCAAGCAACACCCCACTCATCTTTCATGTTGTTTAGTTTTCCTTTCTAAGAAAAAGCTATTTCTTGAAGCTTTCAAAGGATACAAAATACTTTGATTTTTTTCTAAAATATCTTGAACTCAAAGGCATCTAGCTAGCGCTCATTATAAAGAAAAACTTTCAAAAGCAAAAAGTAGCATTGAATTCATACAAGAGATTAGAATCAAAAACATATGAAAACCAAGTAATCCATAAAATTTTATAGTTACACTTATGTATAATGAAAATCCCTGCTTTCGATTCTCTTAAACATTGGCTTTACAATGCAATGACATCAATTACAGTAGAATCACTTTAAACCGAAATTTTGGGGCCCTTTGAGTTCATTTCGGTTTAAAAGCATTTTGGTTTAAAGCTAGTTTTGTTTTCGGTCATCTTTCAGGGGAATAACCGCTATTTCTGTTGCCTTGCCAATAATAACTGGGCCTGACAATGGAACATGCATTGCCCTGGCTTGTCGAAACCAGAGAAACACTGCTTCTTCCAGCTCTTCATGACTGCAATGTTTCTTTTTCTTGGTAGTCGGGCAAAATTTCGAATCTTCACGAGCCTTCTGTTATTTCTCCCTGTTTTTCAAAATTGTATTTGTAGACAGCGTTGAGTTTGGGATGCTATGTTTTTTTTACAGATCTCTGTCTTTGATAGGTTCTTTTCATCCACTTCGGATAAGATTTTCAGTTTAAATTCCAATGTGTAAGCAGAGTGCTTTCTTTTCGACGTCTTAGAGTTGGATAAAGCTAAAAGTTGAAAACTATCGCAAGTTGTAGGCCTAATGCGAATTAGAAATTAGAGTACATGTACTGATCAGTAGCACTGCGTCGATGTTCAATGCCGACGATGTAAAAACTGGAACTGTGGCGGTGTGTGTGTGTGTCACGGTGCCTGTCCCCCGTATTGAAGAACATACAACTGCTTTACAAAGAATGCAGTATCACTGTCACTAGTGTCAGTATCAGTGCGTCGGACAAAGAAAGAAGGCTCTGTGTGTCTATCTCTACCGTCTCACAAAGCACTAGACCTCTATTCACACACACACACCTGCAAAAGCACAACCACTGACTGCGCGAGCGAGACGGTGCAGTGGCGATCCCTTGCATGAATGTCCAATCACCATCGCTTACCACCGCCACCACCCCTCCTCATTCCCATTCATTGACTGTGTGCTTGCAGGTCTAGTGCAGGGCTTGAGCAGTGTGCCCCTCCCCACCCCCCATCAGCTATTAGATTGTCGAAAACACCTACTCTTCCCTTCATACAATTACATGTACTAGGCATTGGGTGTGTTTTGATTTTTTCCCTCTGGGTTAATACAGAGAAGGAGAAGAAAGAGAAAAAATAGAGAAAAGTTATTTCGATTTAAAGGCAGTGCCGTTTCGAAGCATTTCGGTTTATCGCGGGAAAGAGTACAAAGGCAAAGAGGAAATTTGCACAACTTATCTATTTTTTTTCGGTTCATCGAATTTTTCAGTTTAGCGGCTTTCGGTTTAAAGTGATTCTACTGTATATATAAAGTAAACCTATTTATCTCTTTAATTTAAATTGTACTAACACAATCATATGTGATTTTCTTTTCTTTTGCAATTTATAAAAGACATGAACATAATTAGATATGTTACAAACAAGAGCAACTCAGAACCTGCTCTTGTAACTGGTAAGTTCCACACAGAAGAAGGTGTTGCAAACCTTCCAAGGGACACCACTCCACTGTATCCGCATTCAAGCCTGTGTTAAGTCTTTGAAACACCTTAATGTCCCCTACATCCATGGCATTTCAATGATTTTGTAGGACTAAAACCTGTTTGATAATAAATAAATGGCTACTCTGAGAACCAAAATAAATTTTTTCTATTTGATAATGATATGCACGGATTGCCGTGCCTGGAACTTTTTGGTTGCTATAGCATTAAAGGAATGGACTTCAAAGGAAAGCATGTACAGTAGCAATGCCAATCCAAAATTTCAAAGCTGTAATTATAAAGCTTGCTCTCAAATGAAAAAAACTTTTAAAATTTTGTGAGATTCTGTCCAGAAAAAAAAAGTTATAAGGATTTAAGTAATCCAAAAATGTGTATAGGCGTAAAGAGGAATAGATTGTCCAAAAAATGGACCTTTTCTGTGCTTTCTTTTTTGTTGTGAAGGAAGTTAAAACCTCTTAATTTCTTTATTTGGCATAATATTTCCATGAACTTTGACATACATATGTATTTTTTTTATAAAGAATCCTAATTTGTCAGAGATAATTAGGAAAGTTTTGTTTCTGAGGGTCATTTTTTGCGTAAGTTAGCATAAATTATTCTCTGATCCAAACTCACATTCCTTTACTTAGGATGTAAAAACCCCTTAATTCCTATATTTACCAAGATATTTCCATAAAACTTTGCAGGCAGAGGTATAATACATGTATCATTTAGTTTTTTCCTTCAACAAAAAATATAGCATTCATATGCATTAGTTAATCTATGCATAAATTACCGCTTCATCCTTTTTTTTTTTTGTAATTTAGCAGTTACCACCTTCAAAATGTCCTTGTCATAAGTATCAACCAAGGTGGTTAAATTGTATTTTTGTTTTGTTTCCTAACTTGTTAGAATCAGCATGGTAAGGTTATGCATAGACGATGTTCCTAAAAAAAAGTCAGCGAGAATTACATGCCTTAATTAACTGGCACTCTTAGACCAAGGATTAAAGGGATACATAGGCCTAGCCCATCGTTATGAATTTATACACCTCATTTTACACTAAAAACGGTCAACAGAAGCTGAATTTTGCTTGCCTTTTGCACTTGCTAAGTCGAATATGCATACTAAATAAATATTGCACTCAAAGTAACGCAAGAGAAAAAAATTTCCAAGTCATTTTCCAGTTTGGTTACACAGCAGATTGTACTTTAGAAAAATGTATAAGTACCTGGTACTGGAGACACAGAAAGAAGAGACTGGAAGTTCCCTGTCCAGCCTTAGCAACTAGTTAATTAAGCCTTGGTCTATCCACAATATCTCCATTGTGTATAAGATCCAGTGCATATCTTTCTGTCTATGTGCCTGTCATCTCCTCTCTGTCTGTCTGTCTGTCTGTCTGTCTGTCTGTCTCTGTCTCTCTCTCTCTCTCTCTCTCTCTCTCTCTCTCTCTCTCTCTCTCTCTCTCTCTCTCTCTCTCTCTCCCCATACACACACTTTAATATCCTCATGTAGTAATATTCTTTTGCAAAAGCCTTAAGATACTGACAAAATCTTAAAGAAATGGATGACATCACCTGTAAATTGAAGTCATGGCATTTTATACATTTAATTATCCAAAACCAATTTCACTTGAGGCTGAGACATGCAGGGAGAGAGAGAGAGAGAGAGAGAGAGAGAGAGAGAGAGAGAGAGAGAGAGAGAGAGAGAGTGAGGATGGAGAAAGAAAGTGAGGAGAGAAAGAAAGAGAGGAGAAAAAGGAAGAAAGAGCGATAAAAAGAGATAGCTGAAGAAAGAGAGAGAGGAGAGAGAGAAAGAGAGAGGGAGAGAGATAGAGAGAGGAAGAAGAGTGAGGAGAGAGAATGAAAGAATTGAGAAAGAGAGGGTCAAGAGTAGAGAGAGATTAGAAAGAGAGAAAGGAGAAAGAGACGCTGCATTAGTTTTAACAGACAGAGGGAGAGAGAGAGAGAGAGAGAGAGAGTTAGTTTACTGATGACAAGCAAGAAATCCTAGCCGGCATGCAATTATACCTCAATATTACACTGTAGCCATGGAGCGCCACAAACGCCTTTTCTGTATTACACTGCTTTAGGGTTTTTTTTTTTTAGGGGTTGTTTTTTTCTTTAAATAAAAATTTTACCTTTTCATACCTTTACATTGTTTAGATTTAACCTATATACTAATTACTCGAAAATAAGATATTGAATTTATTATGTTCCTGTCTCTGAACAGTAAATTCTACATTAAAAACTAACTATGAAGCTTAGGCCCAGGCTGTATTTGCCAGTCGTTCAAGGAAGGTAATTCTTGCTGAAATTGATTAGGGATATCTTCTAGTATGTTGATGGTATAAATTATCTTCCATTTTACACTTGCTATACAGAAAGAAGTGCCATTATTTGCGACCCAAACCCCGGCAGGTAGAGTTAGTCTAGAGCCATCCTTGCACATCTGAATGATAATGCCATTATTCGTGGAATCCGTATTTTCGTAGGACTTTGTACATGTATCTCATTAGAAATGCAATAATGGCCTGATTCCTCATGAAATCATCCCAGCCTCAGCGAGTTAGTTATTTTGAGTGCAATATTGTATTTGGTTACTGAATCAATCATACAGAACATTCATTTTACATTTAACAGGATTTGTCTGATCAGAGCCCAACCTCCCCGTGACGCCTAGAGCTAGATCTAGATCTAGATCTAGCTCACACAAATAGTTAGAAACCACAAATTAAATATAAGCTGACTTTGTAGATAAGATGTTATCTTCATGCGAAAAGCATAGTTACGAAATAATTACTCTGTATATAGGTCCACAGGCAACTGCAAATTTACCAAGAATTAACTTTTTTTTCTTAAAAGAAAACAATCTATTCATTTTGAAAATGGATAACAGTCCCCATTTTGAAGATGCGCTAATGGATTATTTTAAACTTAATACTACATGGGGTAAAAGTTTAGTCAACATATCACTCCAAGCTTTGAGTAAAAACTGTTTAAAAAAAGTTATGTTTCTAAATTGCTCCACAATCATTAGAAATAGAATGAATACTTTATGTAGGAACATAATGTTTTAAAATCTGATCGCTATCTATTTTATTTATGTAGAGATCTACCATGAACACCCCTTTGCAAGTCATTATTAAAATATTGACAATCCAATGAGATGAACTCCCCTAACCCGGTTCATATACTCTCGACCAATTAGAGAAGCGCTCTTAGCCATGTGACGTCGTGAACCAAACGTCAGTTCATGCACTACGCCAAAGGCTTAACAGGCCGGCTCGTTTTGAATGCCAAGTGTCATTATTGTGAAAAGGTGGGTGTCTTTCAAAGACGAATATGAGAAAATATGCGCACAAAAACTAATGTAAAAGAGTAAAAGTGGAACAAGAGATGCTAAAAAATTATCTCTCCAAAGGTGAAATGCGTAGTCTTAGAGAGCAGCAAACGAAAAGAAAAAGCTTGCTCAGAAACAACACTTCCTGATGGCCAATCGATACCGTTTTACCACAGAAGTGTTGAATAATACCTTTTCTGATTGTACACCAAGTTTCCTTGCGATACTTTTTAAATGACGCTGTAGTTATAATTAGAAAACCACAACAGTAACTTACTCGCGGTCCATTTTTTTGCCTAGGTCTACGGGCTGCCGCGCACTGAATTTTAGCTAGAGCTGTCTAGCATGCGGGCAGTAGATTGGCATTGCTAATTTCTTTTCCTTTCAGTTTTACTCCATTTTTTAAACTATTCTTGAATTGGTCACTTTATGCTATATGTTTTGATTGCCCTTCATTGAGCTTATTCTTTAATGGTTTTTTCCTTTTGTTTTTATTTCTTATGTCAATAGGAAAAAATATTAGGCCTGGAGTTAACTAAAATAAAAAAAAATTTAAGGTTTCTTCATGCTCTTACAAATGCACCCATTCAGATCCATTTTAATAACATGAAGTGAGTAGGACTACTCAATTTTAAAACTCAGTCTCTGCATTCGAAGGATGATAAAATATATTATAGTGTAGATTATAATTGACATAACTTTAAAGAAAACTGTCTACCTTTTGAAAGAGAGTATTGGAAAGTCCGAATCGTGCATAAAAATAACACTCAGCTACAGATTTGTTTCTGCATTGTTGAACAAATGACTACCGTTGTTCCCCAAATCATGCAGCATTTGTACAAACAATATTGTGCGATACCCACACCATCACAGTAATCTCCCTTGCATTTTCACGCAACTTAATTTCGATTTATAATTCTATATTATTATTAAGTCAACCTTGACTCTATGATAAAAAGTTTTCATATTCGAGTGGAAGTGATATTCAGTTCTAGAGTAAAGGAGAATAGATTCTAGATCTTAATCGTCATAGATCCAGCTTAGATTCTAGTTTTTACAGCGGTTCTTGATATCAACAGTTTACATATCTACAATCTAGATTAGGCGCTAAATCTTAACTGGGTCTAGATATGAATCGATTCTGATCTGATTGAATCAAGTTTACCTAGAATATTCTGGGTACAAGTATGCATCCCAATCAATGTGAGTGTGTTTGTTGGCGTAAATTTCCCTTTAACTTAAGGATTTCTAGATCGTAATCATGAATCTTATAAGCCTATCATCTGTTCGCCATCCATCTTGGTTAGAAGAACTACTTTCGTTTTGGAATTTAACTTCCGTTTGAGATCGTCAAATAGAATATTATGCGATTCCGGGCTGACATCCTAATTTTACATTTTTCTTTAACACGAAGGCGTAAAAACAAACAATGGAATCATTTAACTCTTCAGAGGCCAGGAAAATCCAAGGGCCCTGTAGCATATCTTCATCCCATAACTTTACTCAACACATGAAGGAAGGTGCGTTCGTTGATTGTGTTATGAAAAATAAAACGCAACGTAGACGCTTAGCAAAGTCCAAGTCAAACGTGGTTATTTACATAAAATTGTGTGTGAAATAACACAATTAAAACAGTGCTGGACATAACCACATATGTCAAGTCCTTTCGATACCATCAACAGACACCTCTCGGCATACTGTACTTAGAGACATCATAAAAGAAGACGAACTAAGCATGATCAGATACCTCCTCGGCAACACAAACCTCTCAATGGAAGTGAGAAACGGACCAGAAGCTAAAACATTCACCTCAAACATTGGAACACCGCAAGGAGAGAACCTTGGCCCGTTTATACTTGGAAAATCAGACAGCCAGCACAAAATTCCAATGATACTTTGCAGCTTGCATACGCAGATGACGTTGACTTTTTGTCAAGTACCGATACAAACTTCAAGGACGTGAATGAAATCGAAAAACTCCTGGCAGATGTAAACCTCCAGGTCAATACCAGCGAAACAGAATTCACGACCGTTTAAAAAAGTGAAAGCGAGCACTGGCAGAAGATAAAGAAAGTAGGCAGTAGGTCCTCTCCCAAATGCTAGCAAAGATATCTTCCGAAGAAGGCAACTTCTTTACACAGCAGTCAGGATAAGAGGTAATGAAATGAAAACAAGGCTTAAACAGTACCGCGCTCTAGAGAAAGCTGTGCCTTTGTACAGCTGTGGCGCCTGGGCCCTCACAACATAAAAACACAAACTTATCATCTTTCACTGTTAACAACTTAGAGAGGTGTTTAATAGCAAATGCCCAACACCAATCAGCAACAAGTCTTTCTGTAATAAAGTAAGTAAAGTACAGGTACCAATCAGTCTCACTTTACAGCCAGATGAATACTTTTGGGGCACATCTTAAGACAAGAGTCCAATTATACACCAACCAACAAAGCAATGATGCGATATTTCAAACAAGGAGCCACAAAAAGAAAAGACAACCCACAACATCTATTGTATCCACTCCCAAACAAAAATCTCAAAGGACTATCTGTAATCAATAGTGCAAGCATTTCAGACCTCGTTGTCCAGGGTTGTGGAAAGAGTGTGTATGTGTGTGTATGGGGTGTGGCGTGAGTCTGGTCCTCTTGTCGACCGGGCCGTAAGTATCTACACAAGAACACGAATTATATCGTTAGCATCACGATGCCAGGCTTTTCCACCACCTCAAGTTAGTTTTGATAACTTTATTGATTTTAGTATTAAATTCAGTTATTAGCACACGCTCATAAAAAATATTTGGAATGAAGCAAAATTTGATTGACCTGTTCCTGTGTTCACTTTACAGCCGGAACAAAAAAAAATATGAGCTATGCTATGCTGTATCAAACACTCTTAAACATTAAGCAAGCTTTCGTTAATAATATTTTTGTCTCATTCTCTCCTCACCTAGATGTTTCCCCATGATGACGGTGATAAGCCGTACCTAATAATCAAAGTTACATCTACATCTAGACGCCGGATCTGGTCGCAAAATAGAAATAACCTTTGAAAAAAAAACCTAAACTTATCTATGTTGATTCCTATAAAAATTTATCACAATATCGGCACGTTTTCATTAAAAAAAGAATTGGATTTTGAGGTATTTTATTGAAATTTATTATGAAATTTGAATGCGGAATCGATAGGCCCTATTGCTAGATTACTTTTATCATGAATTCCTCCTAACAGCATTTTACGTCATATTGGTTCACTGCATATTTTTTCTGCAAGCGGTGCTGGTGTAATTTTTTTTAATCATTTTAATTTGCGCTCCTGTGAGCAAAAGTATTACCGTCAATGCATTTGAGCGGTATAGGCTCCTCAGTGTTGGGTTTACCAGCAAGGCTATCCCTCTGATTCAAGTGATAGCTGAACTTTTGTTAAGATTTTGAATCCTTTTTAAAAAGGGAAACGATACTTTCTTTATCAAATTACATGCACTAATATAATCGTCGGAGAGCTGTTTTATGTTCATTAATAGCGCGCGGCCAAGAAACGGCATCGGTGTAAGAGTGTTTTATACAAATATTTCATTGTGCTTTTTGTCTCACCATTTGTTTGTTTTGATTGATGCGATTTAAAGAAAAATTAGTTCAACATTTTCATTAACTGTGAAATATAACTTCAGATTTTTTATTCTGTCACTTGCAAGTTTACCCAATGCAGATCATGAATTACTCCTTCAAGCAACATCTTAAATTGACACATTCTTTTAACTATATTTAAATGAGTTCTCATACAAAGTGTCCAGTTTAACTCAATCTGTTCAGCTTTTGACTGCGAAACTGCATGGCGTGAAAAAGTGATTGAGATCTAGTAATTTTAAGTGTAAGATATTCTGACTAGAGTTGTTTGGATCCGATTCACTTTACAAAATTTTTATAAATTATATTTGCCATTTTGCTCAGGACTAAGGTCCCTGGTTAATTTGTTTACAGCATATCAAAGCAGCCTTTCACCCACTTCAAAATGTACATTTAACTAAAGCAAAAAGAAAAATAAGATTTCAATTCTCTAATATCAAAAATATTCCTTGCAACATCTTTACATTAAAAGATCACAATACAGTGTTAAAAGAAAACAAAGTGTCTAGCAGGACTTAATGAATAACACACATCAGGAGATCTTTGGAAGCAAAATAATCTAAGCCATGGCAATGTTGTTTAACTTTAAGATTGATATTTTTACTAGAAGATTGATCAATAAACATCAATATTGTTAATCCCTGATCCACATCCCTAATGATTGATTCACTAATTTGATTAAAAGACTGGCCTTTTTGCATCTTTACTGCTGAGATAAAACTTGTAGCTGTAATAAAATTGTAACAAAAGAATTAATGAAAAAAAAAAAAAACAAAACAGAAAAAACAACAAAAAAAATGAATCAACTAAACAGGCAACAAACTAATAAAACTTTTGACTATATCAAGGGAAATAATGTATCTCATTAACAAAGGAAATGGTATTTGACTGTTGTTATTGACTTTGATAACTTCGCTATCATTCAAACTCCTAGATGGTAAATCCAAATTGCGGCACACAAATTCGCTATCGAGCGATTAACTTTTCTAATGGACGGACCCACCTTTTTTTTTTTTAAAGAAAACAGTAAAATAATACAGATTTTTACCTGCAAAAGAAATATTGAAAGCGGAACCAATTAAAAAGGAGCACGTTGTTATAGTCCTAGTCTTGGTACAAAAAAAAAAGAAAAGAAAAAAAAAAAACAATATTGTTATAAAAGGGACTATTCGTTTTCTATAATCCAACATTCATGGGTTTTTTTTTCACGAAATGACAAAACATAAGTAATATTATCGCTAACATTGTTTTACTACCTGAGAGAATGAAAATCTCAAAAGCAGAAGCTAACCTTCTTTCCCTTAACTTTCTACAGAAGAGAACAGGAAGGGGATTAATAGAAATAAAATATGGAAACAAGGCTTATATAATTCCCATCTTAACTTATCACATTATACAAAAATCAAATCTTATCACATTCATGGAAAAAACGCTAATTACTCCACAACACAGAATCACGGTACAAAGACAATGGGAAAAAACGTAGAAATTTTACAAAGAATGCATACTTTTCGCATTTGTTATCTTCATTCATGATTTTTTACCCCCTCACCCAAATTTTTCAATTCATTCTTAAATAATTAATTCTATTTCAAAATGAAACCTCCATCACTAAAAAAGACAGAAGACAACCTAATTCAAAGATTACATTATAACTGCCGTTTACATTAAAACAATATTTATCACATGTGTCAAAAAAAAAATTGCTTGATATTGCACATTTTCATAAACAAGCAAATAAAAAAGATATCCTGAATGGCGTGAAATAGTTCACGACAAGGATTGAAATCTGTAGGAGAGTCTGAGAAATTTTATACCTTCATCGTCCCTCCCTCCGCTTTCGTATAAAAATTTACCAACCCTAGACCTCTATCTATGTACTCAATCCTCCCTTCTTTAGCTCTATCCTCTATCCGTCTCCCTCCACCCATGTCAAACATTATCTTTTCTCTAACATCCATCTTTCTTTCCTCATCCTCTTTTGTGTCTTTCCCATCCTCATTTATCTATTTTTGTCTTTATCCAGTACCTTTCAGCCATCTCTTTCTTCATTCACCATCATTTTTTTTTTCACCCTCCACCCTTGATCCATTATTATGCATGCTCAAATTCTATCCTTTATCTTTTGCCGATCATAATTTTTCTTTGATGACATCATTCTTTTCTTCACACTTCCTTCATTGTTGAATGAAATTTATTATATTCGTCTTTATTCCAGAGAGAATGCACTGGACATCAGGATCAAGAAGTTCAGCTTAACTTGTCGGAATTGCGTCTCCATTAATAGCGGCGAAAGTAAGCTTTTTCAGTTGGATAAACCGACCAGGGTCCGGCTGTTTCTGAAATGTCCCTGAGCTTGTTGAAACGTGGGGCTCCACAGCTATTGGCGACTTGTTTTCCACTTTCATCTCTGGATGTTTGATAGGGGATCCCCTATCAGTTGGGGTGGATAGTATCCACTGATGACAGATCCCTGACGTGGTGGATGCTGTTGAAAACTCATCCTTCATCAGCAACAACAGGTGTTGTTGTTACGTTGATGCCCCGGCCTGTGGAGAGAGTCGTGCTTGTGGTAATTGAGTTACATGTATGCAAGTTTTCTGGTTTCTCCTGCAGCTTGTCGCTTGGTTCTTTTACTCGATCCTCCATCTGAGAAAACATTCACAAAATTTTTTAATGGACTTTTCTTTTGATCAATATGAGGAGGGAAAAATGAACTAGAGTTCGTTGCCTGATTTTCTTACAATATCTTTCAGCAGAAAATCAAATGCTTTGAGTTTTGCATCAAAAAAGGGTGTAAAGGGGAAGTGTTATTGCATAATTTTATAGGTGCTTGAACCTCTATCAGGTAAAAAATGCAATGCACATTTAATTTCAGGTTCTGTTGAACCCTATAAAGATTATGACATGATTGCTTGTATGAGATTTGACCTAATCCCTGCATAGAAACCTGAATCCTAACAAAGGCTGTCAAGTAAATTGTTTGCCTAGCTCTGTGATGTAAAAAAGTGAAACATAGAATGTCTCTGATTTGTAAAATGTGTTCCTTATTTTTCTGGGAATCTTACTTGGAGATGCAAAAGAGAAGAAAAGTAAGGCTTTATTAAATGTATTACTATAACTTGTGCCTGACACTGACCTCAGCTATTTGCTTTTGAGCTGTTCATTTTCATTCAGATATTTCTGCTGCCTCTCCTCTTCCTCCCGACTGACCAGGGAATCAGTCAGACTCTTTACCATCTGGCCATTCCTCTGTGCAAGTTGCAGGATTTCTTTGAGTATTTTTTTGTGCACATGTTAGAGAAACTTGTAACGGATAAAGCATACTAGCAGCATCATTCACTCTTTTTAGAAGAAGAAAGAGGCAGATTCCCCCCAAGTCATAGAAAGACAGAGGTTTCGGGTAAGACAGACATACATCTTGGCTATCTATTTACATTGAGATTTGGATTCAAAATGTCTGGGTATAACCTGGAAGAGGGGAAACTGTAGATTTACTATTGATGCACAGTTTTAGGAGTTATTACTCTTATTCCCTTTAAACAATAAGAACATTGCAACGCAGTGACATAAGCCTAAGAAGCATACCATTGTTTTTTTCATTTTATACTGCAACGGTTTGCCCAATCTGAAGATCTTCTTTGCAAC
>JAWDGP010006494.1:242500-262500 GCA_033675545.1 Elysia crispata
TTATTCTTACATCTACATTTGGTCTTGCGTTCATCAGTCAGTCAGATGAGTGCTGTGGTGCCAATCAGCAGACTGTGTAGGGAAGTTGGTGGGAGTGAACTTGAAGGCTGGGTGAACAATATTGAAAGGCAATGGCTGAGCCACTGCCCCCCACCCCCTTTCCTCTCCCTATCACCAGTTCTGTTACGAGATCTTAATAAATGTATAGTTTATGCGAGATGGACACAGAAAGAAAGTGTGCATGTCAGAGACAACAGTGCCGTAGAGCGAGTATGAGAGAGAGTCATTGATGTGTTTTCTAGACAGTGCACACTGATTGGAACCATGTGTCTTGTCTGACTGAACGATGTATGATCTAGGCTTGATACTGATGGAGAATGATTGATAGGCTAAATATGGTGGGAGAAATCTGAGTCTGCGTAGACCAAGACCCTATGGAAAAGGACTTCGGACCAATAGGAGACATTAATCCCTCTACATTAGACAATGACTTGCTTAGCACAATGATTTGGGTCGGAAATGAAAATTGTGGATTACTCCCTCTATAGTAAACAATGATTGGGGCGGGAATGAAAATCGCAGTGTATTGTTTGCTCCGCATATTTTCACCTTTAAAAAATTTTCATTTCAATTTTGCTTAAATTGCAGTTGGCGTGTCTATAAAGCGGAGTAACAACAAATAATTTGATATAATAGAACTTTATTTCTAAGAACATTGAGATAATATTTAAGGATTTTATCAAAATGTCAATAAATCGGCTGTCGATGTATGTGGGTTATAATATAAAAGAGATTCATTATTTATTAGCACTTATTTCAATACAACTGAAAGTCAAGAAACGAATATTCTGTTTCAATACTAGCGTTTAGATTTATATATTATAAAGTATATCGTGAACAAATTATACATTAGTTGGTTTGAAATTCCATTGGTAATAGTCTACTATCACTCTAGTCAATTGAAAAAGAACACTACTCAAAGGAATATTGTCCATTTGCATGTTTTACATTGCTCTGGATAAAAGCACTCATTTTTATTTTTTTTTATTTTTTTAAATCATGCATTGTTGATAAACTGCTTTATATGAAAATGCTGGAAGTGATTGTGCTTACTGTGGTATTCTGATCAGCCATATCATTTACATATGTTAGCTAATTAATGAAAGATGAAATATGTTTTAATCCAGTGAAAGGAGTCATTCATTGTAGCCCAAACAGTTTAGTACTCTATTGCATTGACAAATACGATATATAAACAGTTAGCAGTTCATTGCCTTTGTCCTGTAATATTTTTTTCCCTTAGTCAAAAGTTAGCTAAATCAATGCAACTGAGCCATAACTTTTGTTTTTTTTTACATCAAAGAAGTAATTATATGCATCCTTTTTTTGTAGTTAAGTTTAAAACCTAATGCATGATGGGTGTACAAGTTAAAGTAAATCTTTAGAATCGGATGTAGTTTAAAATTGTTTTTTTTTATGAATTAAACGAAGTTGCAAATTGGTGGTTGCAAAAAGAAATGACAGACAAGCATTAATTAGTCAATGAAAATGATAATCATCTAAGAAATACTTTATAGAAGGAAGTGAGGAACCTCAGTTTAGAATAATTATTATTTTATCAAGTAATTATGGAATAAAAAAAAAATAAATGCTTTACTCTTGGGCATAACTATGTATGCCAGGAAATCAGTTTTTCTGTATATTTGTGTTTTGTCACTGATGAAGCCAATAAATGCAAAATGCCTCAATGTAATTTTGAATTATGTTATCTCCTCTTTTATGTAAGTTCAGATTGGGTGATTGTTTATACCTTGATTTATTCTATCAAGTTTAGCTGTTCCTTCAAATTTACTTGTTTTACTTGTTCACACGATTTTCTTCTAGGACACATAAAGAAATTATGGATTCCAGGAAATCTTAAATAATTTTATTCATCCTCACAGGGAAATTTAAGCCACAGTGGTTTATAAATATTACTTAAAATTCTCAAATCTTTTTTCTGTTTGTAGGTATAGTGGTCAACAAAAGTTTACAGAGGCTGCAGACTTGCTCTATCGAGGTGCCTTAATTCTGATGCAACACAATCAAGTAAGATGTCAGAATGATATTTGGGGGGTTATTTTTGTTTTTTGATTTTCAATATTAAGCTAGGTTTTTTTCATTATTCATTTTCTTAACTATCACCCTCACTGTGATATTTAAATAACTTTCTCTAGCTGAAACCTCTTGTTGACTGAGAAGTTTGGTAGTTTGAAGGGGACGGGTTAAGCTTTGGTAATCATACTGACTATGTTTTTGTTTTGTTTTTTATTTGAAAATTTTAAAGCCAAATAGGTATGGAAATAACATAAAAATAATGATCACTTTTATTCAGATTTTCAGAAGTTGATGTACTCTATTTAATATTTGTACTGAATATAATGTACATATATATAAATATATATGTGCAAGATTAGAATATTGTCATTGCTTCTTTGGTACAAAACTTTTTTTTTTAATTGAGGCTAACATGCTATATTTATTGCAGTGTTTATGTATATGAAATTATGAAAATAAGTAGTTTTGTAAAAAACAAAAAAAAGATTATAATTTATATGATGTTTTTTTTCCCTTGAACAGCACAGCAGTGGTGCAGATTTAAGTCTGCTGTTTTTAGATGTGTTAAATAAATCGAAGTCAACAGTCACTGACACCACTATAGGTAAAGTTTCTAAATATTCTCTTTTATTTTATTTTATTTTTTTTTGCTTTTAAATTAAGAATTTGCACCACTCTTTGGACCAATAGTATCAGGAAAGAATAATTCAGTGTGGCTCAATTGTCATGGTTCCCTTTTCCATATCATCTGAAACCTGTTTCAATTTATTTGAAATCCATCAGAAAATTCCCATAAATAATTAAATTATGTAACTTACCTTTGCATTAGATCAGATCAGTAATTAAAATCAGGGTTTAGATTTTTATTTTTTGGCTTGAAGTTTTAAATTTTTATTGATCTCATTTAGCACCTGACTTTTGGTTTTGGATAAAGAGTGAACAGAAGAAAATTCTTAGAACTCTGTTTTCATTACTTGAAGTACTTATTTGAAAATACCTTTTAAAATTTAATATCATGAATGTGAGTAGCCCCCTGATAAAAATGCGTTAATAGTAAACTAGGATAATATTTGATCTTGACTTTTCTTTTTGTACATTTTTTTTTTAATTTTCTAGTTTAACCAATTTTTTCTTTGTTATTTTTTGTAAATATGTTGATATTATTGATAAGAGAATTAATATTGCAGCATCACAAGGATAGTGCATTTGTTTCTCATTTACTCTTAATGGCAGTTTGAATGTTGTTGGAGTAATGTTAGGTTTGTTTTCAGGTCAGATCAGTGACCTTTTTGAGAAGATGGACTCTGAATGCCCTGAAAGGTATCCGTTCCTTACAAAGGCTATTAATTGGTCCAGCAAGGTGAATAAACAGCACAAGCGGGGCCACCCAGACCTGCATCAACGTTTTGGTGTTATCTTCAAACAAGGTAAAATTTTTTATTTTAATTTTAATTCTTTTTTGGTTTTGTCTGAATGCTCTCAGCATATCAATTTTATATTTAAGAGGGTAATGTAAACTATGATAGAGAGGGAACTGATAACCAAAGGACAAATATGAAATCCCCCTCTTGTTAACAGCTGTCTTTGAAGTTGAGGATATTAATGAAAAAGCTTTGTGATATCTATTGATCACAATGATCCCGGAAAGCCTATAACAGCTATATGTATTTTTAGCTGTGTCTGTCCAAAACTGTCATTAAAAAAAATATTTTTTTGGCCTTATTTGACTGTTTAACTTGTTATAAACGTAAGGGTCATAAGCATGTCATGCAGACATAAACATGCACATGGGGCGTTTTTTGTGTGATATCCTTGAATTTGAATAACACAGGTGAGCTTAATGTAGCCTATAGGTTCAATTCACACTTTTAAAACAAAACAAAAATAGGTATGGTACAACTCTTAAAAATTACAAAATAATACACACTACTTAAGGTTCAGGCTTCATGCTTTCATCAGAAACAAAAAAAAGAACAGGAATTAACAGATAAATATTCACAAGCTGTTGATAAGTTGCAATTAAAAAAGGACAAAATTAAAACAAAGCATATATATCTTTTGAGCAAAATTACTCACATATAAATGAATCATGTAAAAATATCAACTTTGGACAAAATTAGAAAGGTAATATTTAAATATAAATCATCACAATACAGGGAAAGGGAGCAAGAGAAAGGTAGAGGCCCATAGACAGACAGATGCATAGGAAAAAGCAAAGAGGCATGAGAAGAAGGAATATTAAAAGAGAAAAACTTTTAAATAACGATGAAATCTCTCAATTAAATTTCTTTTGAAAAGAAGAAAAATGAAAATTACAATAATTAGATTTTTAAAAGACACATTGAGAAGCAATTAATAATCTTTATAATTGGAGGTAAAAATCATGATCAAGCAACTTAGATTAACTGCATCAAACAAAGATTGCGAAATAAACAACAAGAAATGTGACTATCACCCATTAAACTGCCAGAGGCTGATGATTACTTTTTTTTTAAGTGCATCATCTGCCATATGGAAAGATATAATCATGACAGTCTACATATTTTTGGTAGGGGGCAAGAAAGGAATCCTCATAAAATATTTTATGTTTGCCAAAATGCTAATATTGACAGTCTGAATTTTTTCTGCAGAACGAAACTACCTCCAAGCAAGGTACCACTACATCCATTCTTCTGATGGTGAAGGTTGTGCCCAACTCCTAGTAGAATTTCACACAAATCATGGTTACTCTTCAGAAGTTGACATGTTTATTACTCAAGCTGTTTTGCAGTAAGTTTGTCTCAGAGAGATCTGAACAACCATAGATTTTTTAACGAAGGGAAACAGAACTGCAATGGAGGGAGGTGTAATGTGTTCATTTGAGTATGTAACAGAAAGTAGTTACAAATTGTCTCAATACAATGGCTGATACAGTTTTTGATCATTTCATGTGTGCAAACCAGTTTTAGTTTAATCATTTTTTAACTGAGGAGAAGAGTTAGGTGTTATCTATTACTTTTGGCATTTACCTAGTTTCTGTACTGTCTATTTAAATTCATTAGCTATCTTATTTTTTATTAAAATCAGCTGCATTGTCAAAATTGAGTGATTTACATCATTAGTTTCATGAAGAAATAATTAATTATGTATTAAAAAAAAATAACATAAAGAAGTACACAGCTTCTTTTTTCTCTTTTTATATATTGTATGTATAAATTTCTTTTTCTTTTTTTTTTTTAATTTGTAGATACTTGTGCCTTCAAAACAAGACAACAGCCAGCTTGTGCTTTGAAATCTATACTCAGAAACACCCAGCAATTGACAAGGGTCCACCATTTGGCATGCCTTTGCTTAACTTTATATGGTTACTTCTTATAGCTTTGGAAGGGTCAGTGATAGAGAAAACAAGATTAACTATTACAGGTTCTAAATTATAGATTAATACCTGTATGTAAAAGAGTGTGAGATGCCATTTATTTTCATCCTTTCCCTTTAAATTTAAATTTCTACTGATGAAAGGCTTAAGTTTTTGTTTTATTATCTTAACCATTAACTTTTTGTGTTGCCTGCCATTTTCTAATAGCTTATTGAACCTGCAGTCTGTAGCCCAACATTATGTCACATCATACATAATTCCAAAATATTGTGGGTATCTGTTGAATATCAATGTTAAAGTATGATTATTTTGACTTTTTAACTCAATCCCATCTAAATAACTCCAGCTTAGGTAAAGCCCTGACCCTAAGAGATGGGTCGTAACTCTGTACAAAAAATAGATCTATACATTTAGAAAAATATTACAGTCAAACAAAACAAGATAAAATTATGAAATAAATTGTAAAAAAAGCCTAGAGATGTTGAATTTTTCATAAAGCTAGGTTTCATGATAGTAAACCAATTTTTTCAGACTTCTCCTTCACTTCATGCTGACTCCACCAACATTTCATTTTTTCACCACCAACATCCCACTTCACCACCATCTCAACATCACAATCTGACTCCCGATGTAAAATGGACAAAGGTCATTTTATGCTGATTGTAGGGATAACCATGCAGATAACCAAAATAAATGATTTCTATAGCATCCCTGAGATGATTTTAGTGATCATCTATCCTAATTCAAAGTTTAGATCTAGCCTAGGCCTTGAAATCGTGGATAAACACGGTCAATTTCGAACCGCATTTTTAGCCCGAAAACGAAACTAAACTAACAAAAACAAAGTCTAAAGTGTCCTGTAAACGTAAATGAGGTTTGCACAAGATTTCCGGCGAGATTTCCGGTAGTTATAAGGAAAGAAAGTAGACACTCAGAAAGTGAAAGTAAACGGGCGATATAGGTACACAATATAGTGGTCCATACGGGCGATGGCTGGCGGTATAGGTGGGATTGAGTTAAACAAACTTTAAAAATGTATTTTTCCTTTGGATAGAAGAAAATTTTGTATGCAGTAACATTTCCGAAAGAAAACAAAACTTTGATTAGTGCTTCTTGACTGGCATTGTTATGATAAACTTAAAGTAGGGCTGTTGGAAATTAGTAAGTAAATGGAAAATATTTAACATCAAAGTGAAGCATTCTGATTCTGCTGTAAAATTTCTCATCTTTTAAATTTATACGGGTTTTGCAATATGATTTGATCTTTCAAAAGTTCTAGTTCCATTGTAAACATTGGCAGTCAAGGGTGAAAATGCACATTTTTTTTCTCACAGGGTTTACATGCCATGGGTTCAAGCAGGTGGACAGGTTTAGGGCCTTATCTTGTCAGTTGAGCTCATTTGTTCTGGAAACCTTGCCATGTTTATATTTTGGAGGATTTGATACTTGGGATTGGATTCTTGATTTGAAAATTTTTTTATTCCCTTTTCCCTTTATATCTGAAGTTGCTTTCTCTGATAAAGACAGCTAGCAAATGTTTAAAAAAAAAAGGACATTCAAGGTTGAGTAACATTTGTTGAGTTTTAGGGGCAATAACATATAAATGTACTGTATATGTTAAAAAAACATTGATCATCATTTTACTGTAATGTTCAGAGAGACTTTGAATTTATACATCTTTTCTGGTATATTTGAAATTAATGTTCACTTTTTTCTGTCTTTTGACCAGAGGGAAATTAGCTGTGTTTACTGTATTGTGTGAAAAATACCAAGTCTCCATAAACAGGGACCCAAACTACAGAGAGGTGATTTTCACAGTATTTGTTCTATGTATTTTTTTAAATGAATATTATGTCATATTTGGGATAAATTGATTAATAAAGCATTAAACGTCCAAGAGAATAATTCAAGAGATGTATGTAAATGCATTCTTTTCAAAATAATATTTGATACCTTTTATTGTAAAAAGTTAATGTATGTTTTGACATGGATTAGAGTATGTAATATTACATCTTATAGATTTTAAAAAGCTCACTGATAAAGAAAATACCAGCTTACAAAATTTTCTAACTTCTTTTCTCAGTATCTTGATCAGATTGGCCAATTATTTTTCGGAGTGCCACCCCCACAGAAAACACCTCAAGGATTTTTCGGTAATATAACTGTCAGCAGTTTTTATGTATATTTATATGTAATGCGCCAGGCGAAAACACGGCACATGTCGCTAGCTCTACAATTGAGATATAGTGTAAAAGTGAAGGTCAGGTCAATAACTGCATATTAGGAGCTATTGGTTTCGGAGAAACTTAAACCATTTTCTTTTCTTTTCCCAAAGGCATATAACCAATTTTTTCTTATAAATGTGTTTCAAAGTGTTTTTTGAAGCTTAGTCTTGCAAAATTTTGGACAAAATCAACGATTTTTCATCGAACTATTTGTTGGATTTGACCTCGTTATTCCGCTGTCCTACAACGCAGTAACCCCCGACTATAATATATCAAAATGATTGTTTTTTCCCACGTCCATTCATTGAGCAGTAGTGCACAGGAATACATGTGTTCTACGTCAAGGTAGAATTAATGTGCATCTCATACCCCTCATCACGAATGATGCTATGTACTAAAAGGGCTGTTCTCTCTTTTTGTACGCATTGTAGCTTAAATATCAGCCATGAAATGAGCTTCTAAACATAAATAAACTAACTTTGAACAGTAAAGTAGGTTCGAGCATAAACTTTAATGATTGGAAATATTTATTTGGGAATTAAATTTGAAGCCGCATCTCTGGATTGGCCTTGGTTACGATTTCGTTTACATGATCCAAGATGGCGGACAAAGATCGTCTCACATCTTTCACATCAACAAAAAGCGAATAAACTCCAGCTTTTTTCAAAAGAAATGCAAGAGGTGGCAATGTTCAAGAATGGAATGGCCAGTGAGGAGTACCTGTTAAATTGCCAGCATACAGGAAAACTCATATGACAAAGAAAATGACGGTGAGTTGGGAAGGCAAAATTTGGATCTAGCTTATCATTTCTTGCATTCCAGATTTAGATTTTAAATCCATCATTACACTGAACAGTATGGGTCAATATATAGATCTAGATTGAACTTTTAGCAAGTAGGAACACATTTGGAAACTTGGGCTTTAACATTCAGAATCTAGATTAGAATGAAGGCCCCAGTTTGGGACTGAAAACGTGAGACTGGTGAATATAAACTACACCTTGACTCTAAACTCTAAATCTTGTCTATATGATAGTGTCAAAGGGAGGACAGGTATACTTCTTACTTGATTTGGGCAGGAATAATGATTACAAGTCATTTAAGACCTAGATCAAGACCCATTTGAATGTTAACTAGCTTCAGATTTCATGTAAGAATAAACAAAAGTAAAACTAAAAGATCAGAACTCTTATTAGATCTTACTTTCGTAGTACAATCTAATAATATTCTTCTGGATCTTATGCTCTGTCTATTGTTCTACTCCAGTTGTATAGATTCTATCTTTAAATTAAGATAAAGTCAGGCTTTAATTATTTTTTTTTAAACCAGGTATGATTTAAGTCCTTGATCATTTTTTTTTCTTTTTGTGAAGTGAATGTGCTGCCATATGGCTCACAGAACTTCAGTCCTTCATTTTTTGTTTGTTTATTTTTCTTTTTCAGCCCAGCCCAGCCCATTACTTTTTGGACTCTCTGCTGGTGACGATACGGCCAGGCAGTTATGATGGAAGAAGATTTTGTAAAGATTTTACATTTTGCAATTCCTGAGTCGTAGAGTATTTTAGCACTCTTGCCTGATTCTCCAAGACCAAGAAGAATAAAACATAAATATAAGGATGAGGAGGTAGAGCCTGAAGATCCTGCTAACAAGACAATGAGGAGGATTGAAGAAACGCCAACAGAACAAGTACAGTTTTCTGCAACAGGGCAGACAATTAAATTAAGAGGGAAGTGGAAATGGAAGGGAAAAGGAAACAAAAAAAATATTAACAGTAGCATACATGTATGCTTGTATCTATCTTTATCTGTAATATGCATAACTTTTCTATTGATTGTTTATGCCTCATAATTATTTCAAAATTTTTTTTTGTAATTTAGACCCTATCCATATAAAGTTTTTGCTTCACTGTACCTTGGCACTTTCTGAGAAAAAATTTAAAATCGCAATCATACATTTATTATAGAGAGTTTCCTTAGAAAAAAAATTTGATACATTTTAAACCTCAAAATGGTAAACGATGTTTTCTTGTATTAGAACATTGTTTTTGGTCATACGAAAAATTGCGAACTATTAATCCATAAAATTAAGGTACTTCTCAAATTTTCTCAACTATTTTATAAAAAATCTTGATTTCTTAAGCCCATGTTATGTTTTCTCTCTGCTACAGAGCATATATGTATTTTCTTTAATATTTAATATGTTTCTGAATGCTTTACATGTAAATACAGCATGAAATAAAAAAAAAGACTTTAAATGCAATGTTCTCAGTTCCTACTTTTGGTCATTTTCTGTCTTTATAATGCAATATCTAAGCTTCTAATTAAGGTATTTTGAAAATTAAAAGTGCATTTTGTTCAGAAAACACAGGGAATACAAAAATGCAAAAACAGCTGTATGTAAAATTTTCACCATGTGCCATCATATTTATACATACATACATATTCCAAAGTAGATTTACTTCGTCCATAATTTCACGTTATGAGAGTTTTTAATTGTGATAACTTTGCTATAAAAGGAATGACGTTATCATGGTTTATTAGAGTTCACTTCATGTGTAAATGGTTATGTCCACTGTTCTTTCAACTTGTAGACAGTTTTATCTTTCAATTTCAAATAAATAAATAATTTCTTGTGATAGATTGAATCTTAAATGTTGATGTTTTGAAAATTATAGGCAGGAGGCAGTTTTATAATAAATAGATGTGAAACCTCCTTTAGTTTAGAGTATTGGTTATTTGCTCAGCTAAGATATTTTGTGGATGATTTATTTAAACCTGTTGAGTGTGTTTCTTCCCCTGTTGATCTTGTTAAGCCAAGTTGCACCTCTTAAATGATCTTGCTATAAGTAATTTAAATAAAATTAACATGTATGACTAAAGAAAACAAAAAAAATAGAGATTGTACCAGTTCTCTCTAGGTAAAGCAGCAGCGCCACTGGATTTGGAGAAAACTTTCTCGACAGATTATTATGTTGGAATGTAGTAGTAACTAAAATAAATTAATTGTCTTCATTCTTTCAGAATAATTCGCCTCCAGATATTTTTGAGGATACATTTTACAACAGCTGGCTTTTACAGGCTTGCATTTTTAGTTCAATGTTTATGCTTCATGGGCTGTAGAGTAATTACTTTTATCTTGTTTTCATGGGCCTCGTCTCTAAACCTAATATTATAAGGGATTCACTGTGTTTGACATTGAACAAATATTTTCATAGCTTTGATTTTTATAGACACTCCTAAAAGACATATTTCATTTCTACAGGCAATTTGCTTCAGAATGTTTTAGTAGATGTAGACAGTGATGAAGAAGACAGCATGGGAAGCACTTCAAGCCACTCACAAGCTGCTAGGGTCAGGGCAGGCGCCTCAAGCGTTTTGAATAATAGCACTACTTCTTCACCATCATCAACGAAGCCAAGGAAATCAGAAAGTAATTTTGAAGTGGACTGATACCTTCCTTGGCATTCTAACTTTTTTTTTATTGTTTAGTTGTTTTTCTTCCTCATAATTTATATAGCTTATGCTACATACCAACCACAGTCACTGCTTCCATGTCTTATTTTGTGATATGACACTTTAAAGGCAGGTCCAATGAGTTCAGGCCTGAGGAATATAGAAAATTACCCCTCTCCTGGGGCCATTTTTATGTATCTTTTCTCTTTTAAACTGTCAATGTTTTTCAAATTGAAATGCCACATTTGGGTCTTAGAATATTTTAAAGGGTCACATCTTTAAGATGCTCCTATCAGAGATCCAATAGGGTATGCTGGACAGGGTTTGTGTCTTGATTTTTAAAAATACTGGTATCTATGGTTCGAATATCATTTGCATGAATCGACACTAAAGACAGTTTAAAGAATTGGCCATTTTAATTGTCCCAAGTCGAATAAGGTTGACTTGAATGGATTTATTGAACAGCTGATTTTAATTATAGTCTGTGGATGCCAAATATGTCAGATTATTTTATTTCACAATCATGTTTTTTTAACAATATTGAATCTTTTACTTATAGGGGTTAGCATATACATTTATGTAAATAAGAACCATTACAATTTACATGAATAAAAATTCAGGTTTTTCATTGTTAAGTTTAACAAAAGAAGACCACCAAATCTCTTGCCATAACAATCAGTGTTACTTCTTTCCAAATGCACTAAGCAACATGATTACAAATCAGTAAGTGTTAAAAACTTGAAAAGATTTTTTTTCCTTAGAAGCCTTTGCATTTTGTCATCCTTTAATTGGATTAACCCTTTCGTGACGTAAGGTAGGTCAATGCCCATGACGGAGGCTTTTTTGGTTAGCCATGACGGAGGAAAATATCAGAAAAATTAGGGAGCCTCACTAAAATGTCTATAACTTGTACAGTTTTTATCATACAGAGTTGGTTTTGGTATCAAATTGAGGGGAAATAAATGATCAATCAGTTACTGCAATGAAAAAATTATGTTATATATTTTTTAGAATTTTATATTACATAACGTGGTATAGGTATAGGTAAATCAGACAATGAAAACACCCCTTACCCCCCAAAAAATTTTTCTTTATCTAAATTTCTCCTACCTATTTGATGAAGGATGGTGCTCAATTACTCCTTTCAACATTCAGACCCTGAGACTTGATATTTGTACTCCAGGAACTTGACATTGATGGTGAATTACTCCGAGACATTGACAACTGCAGCAAATACTCCAGGAACTTGATTATAATTGGGTTTCAGAAATACTCCAGGAACTTGATTATAAATATAATTGATTTCTCAAGAAATACTATAGGAACTTGATAGAAAGAAAACTACAACACCACATTCATACTATCACTTTCCAATGCAATAAAGCATTTTTCACAGAGGAAAATTTTGATTCAGATTATTTGATTTACATCTAAGCACATTATTTCAGGAATTTCACATTGAAAATAGAATTAGAAAATAACAACACATCAAAACTTGATCTATGTACACAGCAGATTCTTGCTACATGCAACTTTATTCCCAGTAGCATTCCAAGGTGTGGTATGCTCTGAAGCAGTGCTGCAGACAAAGCCCTGGTTTGCTGGGGCAGTCGGGGCAATTGGTAACGAATGTCTCGCCTAACGCCCTTCTTGGAGCAGACTCTGCAGCGCTTCTGTGGCCTCTCTTCAGCAGTCGCTGGTATCTGCTCAATGAAGTGCCGTCCCGTGAGGCGAAGAAGGTTTTCATTCATACTAGGTTCAGCAATGAAGTTACCTTGATGAAAAACAAGGTTCCCGACAACTTGTCTCATGAACCCTATGACTGCTAGCTTTCCTCCACTGTATCTGTGTAAGTTCCATGCATTGAGTACAGTCAGCTGAATGAAATGCACGGCAAGCTTGCGGTACCACTTCACAGTTTTTCTTGTACAGTCATAGGGCTCAATAAGTTGATCAAGACGGTCGACTCCTCCCATGTGCTTATTATATGAGTCAATGCTGACAGGAAGTGCCTGCTCTGTGCCACCACGTCTAGCTCTTGGCATTGTACGCGCAGTGTGACCAGTGGTCATCATATACACCATTTTCTTATCGGAAAATTTCTGTGCTAGCAGAGGACCTTTACACAGGCTTGCAGTCTGTCCTTTAGCGACCGGCAAGTTTTTTAGAGCCTTGGGGACCCTGTCACAACGCGCAGTTCCTGTGACGAGAGTTTTCCGTTGATGTAGGTATTCAATGAGGGCTACAGACGTGTACCAGTTGTCGATGTACAAATGGTACCCTTTATCCAAGAAGGGCCCCATCAATGCTAGCGTTGTCTTTGCAGTTAGGCTTAGATTGACAGCATCTTGAGGAACTAAAGAGTCCACATTGTAGAGCGGGTCTTGTTTATCCGTGTAGACGGAAAATGAATGTAAATATCCGTTCTTGTCAGTCAGACAGAAGATCTTTATGCCAAAACGAGCTCTTTTGAGTGGCATGTACTGTCTGAAGATGACACGGCCTTTGTACAGCATGAGAGATTCGTCGATGCATATCTCTTTTTCAGGTGTGAAGGCATTCTGGAATGAATTAGACAGTTGCTCAAGCAGGGGTCTTATCTTGTAAAGGCGATCTCTTTCATTTGCGGTGTGAGGTGGTTCATTTTTGTTGTTGTTGAAATGAAAGAACTTCATTATTTGCTCAAACCTGTCTCTTTTCATGAGGGCTGAAAAGGCTGGGGTACTGGTGAGGGGATCTGATGTCCAAAAAGACCGCATTTGTGATTTGTGGACAAGCCCGGACAGAAGAATAATCCCTATGAATTTTCTCATCTCTGGAATGTCTACGGGTTCCCAGCCGTGAAAAATAGACCTATTGCCAAGTTGTGGACGAGCTTCGTCAAACTGATCTCCCATTCTATTTGTTTCTTCCACAAGGAGAGTCCAAAAGTCACGGGTAAAAAAAAGTGAGGCAAAATCTGCTGGGGAAAAGTTGTCGTACGGTAGTTGTATGCCAGCGTCTGCTGTAAACTCCGGAATGCTGGGGACAAAGTCTGGTGGCGGCGTTGCCCATCCATCATCAACAATGGGTTCGGCTACTTCCCTATGGGCTACATCATCATTTTCAGCATCAAATAGAGCCCGTGGTGCAGATACTGATGAAGCACCAATTATTTCGAAGTCTGCGTCTACATCAATGTCCGAGCCGCTATCATTTTCCACAGGTCTACCATTAGATTTAGGTCTAGATCTAGACAAAGGTTTCCCTTTTTCTTTCCCTGACTTACATTTAGATGCAGGCACGTTTTGATGTGTTGGTTTAGATCTAGATCTAGGTGTGACTTTCTTCTTTTTCGAAGGTGGTTGTAGATCAACTAGATCGAGAGTCGGAGATCTAGATCTAGATCTAGATTCCTCATTACACGAATCCGAGTCTGGTTCACTTTGCTCATATTCAGAGCCAGAATTTTCGTAGAATGGTTCATCATCTACATCACTACCATCATCATCTTGATTCAGAAGCATTCTAATAACATCTTCCCTTTGAAAAACGGGTCTAACATTTCGTTGATCTTTGCTAGTTGATGGCTCCATCGTGTTCGCGCTCTGAGATTCATCAACAGAAGGAAACTGTTTTCGGGAACGGAAAACGGCACCAAAATATCCTTACAAAATTGAAGAGTGAATATTTTCTTACATTATCGATATCGCTAAATTCAAATATCGAATCACCTTTTTGATAAAATTGCGTTATCTTTCTCTATAAGCCCTCTATAAAATGACGTACAACGTACGTCCTGTGGGTCATGGCTAACGCTGAAAACCGGTGATTTTAGGACGTACGGCGTACGTGGGGACGGCATCTTGGCACAAAAAAGTGGACGTACAGTGTACGTTATACGTCACAAACAGGTTAAGTAACCAATCATAACCATGGCTGGTAATGACTGCAAAGGTTTTTTCCTTTTTTTTTTTTTGGAAGTTCTAAACTAAAAACTCTTAAAATAGAACTGAAGTATTTTGTCATGGAAACTTTATTTTACATTTTTAAACAAAAAATTCATTTAAACTCATGATACCTTCACCAATGTCATTGGTTGATAAATTAGGCAGCGTGGCACAGTGTTAAAATCATTCTTGGTTCCATCTCAAACTCAGCTCATGTTGCAAAATTGTCACAAGATGACAATATTCACATTTTCTTCATTCCACAATTCTAAAAATGAGTACCCAGCTGTAAACAATGAAATGCTTATAATCAGTGCCTAACTGGCAGCTGTAGTATTATGCTCTGTAATACAAGTGGAATTTGCACATGTGTATTGAAGGCTTGTCAGGGAAAGAATGTCGAGTGAGCATTCTGTGGAGGAAACTAATATAAGATTGTAACCATTTTTTTTTTCTCTTTTGGGGTTGTTTTTTTCGTTTCAGCTTTGGTCACCTTTTATGTGGTTTTGTGATATGCTCTAATGATGACATTTTTTTTAAATCTTGAGATCAACTTGTAATTGATGGGCTGTATAAATAATATGTATATCAGCCAACAAACCTACAATGAAATGCTCACAACCACGCTAGTTTTTTTGGGTTTTTTTGCTAAAGATCATAAACATTGAGCTTTTACTTATTTCAATTTCAGAAGTTTTAATTATCATGGTGATGAGGAAATTACTGGCCACATGTTTATTTCTAGAAGTTATTTTATTTCAAAAGTGCTCTCAGAAGACCACTCAAAATTATTCTAAAATGCTCATTTTCATTTCCTTGACCATTATGCATTTTAGGGTAAAAAGCATTTATGAATACAAGATTTTTTTTTTTTTAATTTCATACAGGCAAATTTTATGTTCCCTGATCTTTCTCATTTGTTTCATTCTAAAGTTTTACATGAGGATTCAAGAAAAGTGTTTAGTCGAAAGAACTGTATGCTGTGAGTTTGTTGCCTCAAATTGTAATATTTTGCTCTGCTTGGTGTAAAAAATCCTCATGGACTGAGATCAGTGTGGAGTGAATATGCTGTATGTATTAACAAAAAAAGCTTAATAAAGACAAAGTCATAAATCCATGTATGGAGTCCACTTGATTCTTTTCTAAATGGATCGTAATGTAAGATCCTATTTTGTACAAATTTCAGAATACAATTTGAAGATTTATAAGATTAAAGCTGTTTGTCATGCAGATTGCATCAGAGCAAATTGTTGAGTGTGACAAGGAGTCTATAAAATGTGATCATGCTTGTACTAGAAAGCTGTTATTCATCATTTTACTTTCTATCTATTGGTTTGCAAGACAGTAAGTTTATTCAAATAAAGCATTGTATATATCTCATCAATTGATTAGCATGTCTGTGAGTTTTAGATCTGTGTGTTCACTAATATATCTTCATTAGCACACTTTATCCTCCACTCGAACAAACTTCTTTATACTGAAACTCGATTGTTCTAAGTTTCTTGCTGGATATTCTCTTTATCTTTATGAATATAAGTGGTAATCATTCAATTTAACTAGAAGTCATGAACGAGAACACCTTTAACTATGATAAAAATATTTAATCTGCCAGCCATTTCTAAACTGAGAGATGTTTTATATAGCTTTTTTTTTCTATTTTCAACTCAATCTTCCCCTTTCTCTGCTGTCTCCAGAATTTCTGTCTTTGACTTACTCACTCTCTTTCTCGTCCATTTCATACAAGCTTTGATTTTCATTGTTAACACATTTATATTAATCGTTTTTGTGGTTGTATCATCACAAGAAGTAAAAAAATAAAAGACCATTTAAAATATAACTTGAAAGTAGTTTTATGGGACCATAGAGTATAACATCAGATAATCAGATTCCAATTTTATTATTCAGAAAAATGAGATGTAACCATTAAAAATTAAAAAAAAACTTCTATTACACTTTTACAGGCTGGATCCCTAGAACGTATTTAACCAGCAGTTAAGAGGTGCCAAATGTTTTATTTTCATAACTAATGCAAGTAAAAAATAAATTTTTACTCATACTCAAAGACACAATTTCACTACTCGTGCTCATAAAAACTGCATGTATACAATGTGAATGGATTTTCTCTCTGCATTTCTTACTTTTCTTGAAAGAAACCTACTTCCTTTATTTATTGAAATAAAGATCATGCTTTGGTAACTATCTCATAGCTTTTGGGCTGCTTTCTTTTTATCTCACAATAAAAGTCATTTTAATCTTGTACAATAAAGGCAAGGCTCATATCCTAATCATGATAAATTAAAAATGATGACCACTCTTCAACAAAGTTTTGGTGTTTTGAGCAGATTATTTTTCATTTTTATTTTATAGCTAAAATAAGACTTGAGAAGTATGTTACAAAATGTATAACTTATAAGCACACTTTTTTTTAGGTCAGATCAAACTAAGTGAACTGTTGCCTCTTACTCTATAGATCTGATCTGCTGAATGTGCAATCTTGATGGGTTTTTTTTTCCCTTTTCACTGTTTCTGCTGGTGTCTTTGTTGTTGTCACTAAGCCTCTTTAGTTAAAAAAAGTCTTGAAATTATGGCTATTGCCATTGTCTCTCATAATTTGTAAGAAATGTTTGCAAACTTCAATTGTTCTAAATTTATTTGAGAAGGACTCATTCATAGTCAAAGAAGAATACTTCAATTTATTTAACCTTATTGTGTGATAAAACGAATAATTACATGCTATTGCTCTTGATCATACAAGAACTGAGCTTTGTAGATAATCCTTGATGTCAATAAATCATGTCTTGGATGTAGGATAGTACTTACCAATAGAAAAAAAAGGTAGATGTATAATGCCATAGCAACAGCTAAAAATTGTTATATCAATTATAAAATTTTTAAAGCTGCTGATGAATAAAGGGGAGTTAGATAATCAAGCACTAACTGCTATTACTACATATTTTTTCCAGATGGCTTTCCATTAGGTTTTCCATGGTTTTCAGGCTAGCACACAACTGGAAGTAATAATATCTTGGCAAACACTTTTGACATTGGCATACACAATGAAGAATTTTTGCATGGCTTGCTTTACAGTTTACTATAATAGAATTCCCTGATATAAGATTATAAATAGAATGTAAGTGGTTTATTTAGATTAATTCCCTTGATAAGACTAATCATGGGTCCGATAATATCGGTACATACAGCTAGACTTACAAGTTACAACCGCGTTTTATTTATGGTTATTTTTAATGAATATTTCCCAATGTATTACAATCTGTTAGTAACTTTATCAACAGCCATGTTTGGGGGGATCAGGTTGTTAACAGTATAAAGTAATGAAAAATTGAAAGTTTTGACATTAGAAAAATCTAATAATTAAAGCATCCATTCTTTTCTTCACATTCAAGTCAATTCTGAAATGACACAGGTTTATACAGTAGGCCGAATCTGTGCTTGGAGAAATTTGATTTTCCACCGTCTCAACCGAGACCACAACCAGTAGGCCTACACTTGAAACTATAAAAAGTATAATACATACCTGCGCTTATCTTTTTTGCGGGAGTTGAGAGAAAGAAAAGAATAGGCATAACATTTATAAGCGAAAGGATGAAAACAAGGGCGTGAAATAAAGTACTAAAAGTTTAGGAGTACCGGTAGGCTTATGCAACCAAAAAAAAAAAAAAAAACCAATGGTAAAGAAAATAACCAGTATGTCGAGTAAAAGTCCATGATTAATGTTATAAAACTATAGAGATGAGAAAATAAGCAGAAGATGATGGATATACATATAGGTATAAATTTGAACAAAAATTCGAGAAGCGCTCTATATTAATATTATTAATCAACTGTTCTCCATTTTCTAAAATAATTATTTCTCCACCTCAGCTTACTTGAGTACCAATACTGAGTGTATGCGTTGTTACACACAAACATATATACTTTTCTAGCACAGTAGCAGTTTAACATAAGCTAGGTGTATTCTTGCACTAAAGCCCTTGATCAAAGTATCATGAAGAAATGCATAGTCAATTTCATTCAACTAACACTGAGAAATTCGCACCACGTGTATTTATTCACGCTTCCTCTGATTAAAGAGAACCATTGGAAGAAATCGGAATATCGAATACTGCATTAAGATTTTGATTCACACAGTCCAACATTTCTATTACGGTATCGAGCTTCGTCTCTCCCTCTTTCGATTATAATGTCTCAATTTAATCTAAAAGATATATGATCCTTTTATCCCTACTTTATCAGTTCAGCGTTTTGAAATGTTATGCTTGTAAGTTCCGATTACTTCTCGTAATCAAAACTTCTATGCTCCAAAGAAACTGGAGGCAACAGAAATGTGGTTTCTTCGGAGAATGCTACGAATCTCATGGACTGCAGAGAAATCAAACGAAATAGAGTTACGAGAAGCCGACATAAGAAGATCACCTTTAAACAGAATGCGTAAACGACAAGTAACCTTTTTTGGACAAGTGATGAGAATAGAGAAACTAGAATAAGTCATCTTGTGACAACTGGAATGATCAAGGGAAAACACAGCAGCTAAACAGAGTGAAGAGATGTTGCATAGACTAACAAAGTGGCTCAAAGTATGAAGAGTGACCGAAGCACTGAAAGCGATGAGGGATAGAGATGTGTAGAAGGTCATGATCATCTACGCTAAAGACCACGGCACCTGATTGATTTATTGATTCATTCTACATTTCTTATGTCATTATTTTCTTGCCGCCCCGTTATTTGTTGTTTATTAATTATTTTTTTTTAATCTTTCCTCCTCTGTAGAGTACCTCAGTATGCTTGAAATTACCTCGCTAGTCTTTCATTTAGTTTTTAATTCATCTTACAGACAAAATCAAGTTAGAGAGAATAATCATACCATGCTAGCAGTTATATTATAGTTTTACTCTCCATTCCCAAAATAAATATATATATATAT